>KZ451979.1:418110-442715 GCA_002786265.1 Apostasia shenzhenica
AGGGGCTTTTTATCATATTTTAAAAATTAATCTCACATTTAGAAAATTTATATTTAATTATAATATAATTATTAAGTCATCCGGTTGAACCACGGTTCAACAGGTTGAACCAATAAAACCATGAACCGGTCGATTGACCGGTTCGATCTTCAGTCCGGTTCTTAAAACCTTGGTTAGCGTAAGGGTTAATAAGAACTTTTTTTTAGTATGAGCTGTGATTTAATAACTATCGGAATCTTTAATTTTAATAACTCAAAAAAATTGTTTTATTTCTAGAATCTTTATTGTTATGGTTTTTATAGCAGTATAATGGGAAATTATGTTTTAAGCTTGGAATTAGACCCGAATCAAAAAGTTCAATTTGGGTCTAGTGAACTCGGTTCGGTTCTGATTCCCGAAATCATAGAACTGAGTGTAGTCGAATCGATTCCAGTTCCTTACGGAATTGAATCGAACCGATCCGAGTTGTTCCCCTAATTTATACTCGAATATCACTCAGTTTGGCTCAATTTGTATTGATCTACCAAGAAATTATATCTGTATTATATATTCATATATCAACCTTTTGCTTTTTGAAACTTTTAACTATTTGATTTTTACTGTTTTTTTTTAAATCATATAAATTAGTCTTTGGAACAAAGACTAATTTACATGGGGACTATTATCTACTCTTTTTGTTAAGGTTCTTAATAGACATAATTTTCTCTAATTAATAAATTAATTTGAAAATTATTTTTATTTAAAATATTTATTAAGTTTTTAAATTAATTAAATTAATCTATTAGTTAGAAAGAAAAAAAATCTCATTTGAGTTTTTTTATTAAGACCAAAGGACATGTTTACACATTACCTCAAATTAGAGAATTTACTTAGTTAATTTAAAAATTAGAAATATCTAAGTACATATAAGCACAAACTAGAGGACTTAATTGCTATTTACCCAATGTATTATACGTATTTTTGTACTTGTGAGTGAGTTTCATTTATAGGGATTTTTACATACAGGAATAAAATTTACACAAAATTACGCATTTCACCATCAATTCATAAATATTACCACTATCACACCATATTCATTTAAATTTTATGCATTTCACATATTTCACATATTTCGTATACTTTATAATATTATATGTAAATTAAAATGCATAAACTCATTAATATTTAAATTCTAATATATATTTTTATTTTTTACTGTAAACACATCAATTTTCTTACTTCAATTAAAAATTATAGTCATGTGGATTTAAATTCGACACCCTAATTGGAAATTTTAAATAGTATAAATAAATTAAAATACATAAATTCATAAATATTTAAATTGTTATTTATATAAATTAATTTATTTATAGTATTAATTAATATATTAATAATATAGTTAAGATCAAGGTCAATTTAGAAATGTGAAGTTCACCATCAAAGAATATGGTGTGAAATATGTGAAATGTGTAAAATTTAAATGAATATGGTGTGATAGTGGTAATATTTATGAATTGATAATGAAATGCATAATTTCGTGTAAATTTCATGTTCTGTATGTAAAAATTTCTCATTTATATAAGTTGAAATGAAATGCAGTATTAATGTGGGCAAGTTTTATAATAAAGTATGAGTTTTGATGTTTACCATAAAAATATTGCTAAAATTAGAACTCAAATGTTCGATTTGAACTCAACTTTGAATCGAATCAATTAAAATTTATTTGATTTTAAATCAATTTTTTGAACGTGAATTATTTTATTTCTTAATTTAAATACTCACACTATACATATAACATTAATTATGCCATATTTAAACTAAAAGTATATGCATTATATGTAAAAATATACCTTATTTAACTATATATCCTCAATAATATATCGATTCACATAATTATAATATATATAGGGCTGGTTACAAATTCAATCTATTTGACCGACTTGACTTTGAGTTATAATAAAATAAGGTGAATTATTGTGCAAGGAGACTGCCCGCCCGCCCAACGTAAATTATGACGATCAACTGCTACGCATAAATCGATGTGGTTCGAAATGTATTTGAGTTAGTTTTAGGTCTGCAACTTATAATGCCTAAAACAGCCTCGAATAGTTACCTATAGATTCGATGCATTTTATTCGATTCGACATTTCGAATAGTTACCTATGGATTCAGTGAAAAATACTATAATTTTAATAACACTTTTAGAATCTTACTATTTTCACTAATTTTATTAATTAAAAATATAAAATTAATTATTTTTTAGTTAATTTGAAACACATATATATTTTAAAGAATCATTATATCTTTCTATTTTAATTATTATTTAAAAATTTAATAAAAAATAAAATTTAATTTTTCTCATTTTTTTCATATATTTGCACTAAAAATATAAAGATAAAAATATTAATATTAATATTTTAAATTTATATTCCACGCAACCATAAAATTAACAAAATAAAAAGACTTTCATAACATACTAGTACAAAATTAGCTATTAAATCTTAATTGACTATATAGTATTTGTAATCTTAGAAATCTAAATTAAAATTTTTAAAAATTAAGACTAATTTACAATATCTATCTAACCTCAAAGACCTGGATGTAATTTACCCTAAAAAATTTTAAAGATAATTAACTACATGCCACATAATTTAACTTTATTTATGCCTTATACATCCATTCTTAGTTAATTATGCTATGCACACTCAAAACATTACAAAATTTTACATACACACATTTGAGTTAAAACTTAATCAAAATCTATTTGAAAAAAATATTATGTTAGTAAATCATTAAAATTATATTTTTATTCTTAATGGCATATATTTTTCTCTTCTTTAATACCACATTAAAGTGCTGATTTCTCTTAAAATCAATTCACATTGCGGATGTCTCCTTCCTTTGCCGCCACCTAAACATTAAGATTTTAAGATTTTCACTCAAAATATATTCAAATATCCTTAAAATAATATGATGAACAACTCAGATTTTTTGTAATCTAACTATAGTTAGGTTATTGAAAAATTATGATTACTCATTATAATAAAAATAAATTAAAATGTGTGTATGTAAAATTTTATAATGTTTTGAGTGTGCATAGCGTAATTAACTAAGAATGGATGGGTAAGGCATAAATAAAACTAAATTATGTGACATGCAGATAATTATCCCTTAATTTTATCATAGGTGAAAGAGAAAAGTTATTAGATTAAGCCCTTCGGCGCCCAATCACAGAGTGCCATGTGTACAGAAGACCCACTCAGAGTGCACATATGGTGTCTTGTGATTGGCCCCATTACGCCCATTGAGCCCAATAATTTCCAGTGAAGAGGGCAATAGTCATTATTTTTGTAAATTGAAGGAAAATCATGAAAATTTCTAGCCAGATTCAGGTAGTTACAATCTTGCAGTCCTTGGCTTGTTTGGTTGGAGGATAAATTTGGATAAGAAAAGAGAAAATAATTTATTTATAGAGTTGATTGGAAAGAAATTTATTTTAATATTGAGAGGTGTGTATGATGTGAAATAAAGTTGATTTTAAGGTTGAAATTTGTGTTGGATGTGAAATAAAGTTGATTTTTAAGGTTGGAATTTGTGTTGGATGTGAAATAAAGTTATTAAAATTTATAAGAAATTTAAAATATTAATATTTTATTGCTTGATCCATTTTTAGGGCTTTGCCAAACATGCCTTTGTTTACTCAGATGATGGGGATGCTTTAGAAGCTTGGTTCATTTTTTTAATTTTGAATGGGTTACTTGTGATTTTATGATTGAGTCCACCTTTTTATGGAGATTTATGCTTTTTGAAATATTTTTTCAAAAAGGTCCCTGAACTGATCAGATCATTTTGTTAACTTTTTCATTAATTTCTTTTTCAAATAGGGATAATTACCTACATGCCACATAATTTAATTTTATTTATGCCTTACCCATCCATTCTTAGTTAATTGCGCTATGCACACTCAAAACATTACAAATCTTACATACACACATTTGAGTTAAAACTTAATCAAAATCTATTTGAAAAAAAAATATTCTATTAGTAAATTATTAAAATTATTTTTTTACTCTTAATGGTACATATTTTTCTCTTCTTCAATACCACACTAAAGCGCTGATTTGTCCTAAAATTAATTCACGTCGCGGATATCTCCTTTCTTACCTAAATACTAAGGTTTTAGGATTTTTCACTCAAAATGTATTTAAATATTCTTAAAATAATATGATGAACGACTTAGATTTTTTGTAATCTAATTATAATTAGGTTATTGAAAATTATGATTACTCATTATAATAGAAATAAGTTAAAATGTATATATGTAAGATTTTATATTATTTTGAATGTGCATAGCGTAATTAACTAAGAATGGATGGGTAAGACATAAATAAATTTAAATTGTGTGGCATGTAGATAATTATTTTTTTAAAATATTAATATTAATTTCATACTCCCATATTTCTTCCCTACTCTTTTCGCCTTTAAATTTTTCTCTTTTTTTTTTTAATTTCATTCGCATCTTTTTCTCTCCCTTTATCCTCTCGCTCACATTCTCCTCTCTCAGAGCTCCATCTCTTTCTCCAGCATCAATAATTGCACCATGATTGACCAAAAGGAGAGAAAGGAGGAAGAGACAGGAACCTAAAAAAATATAGAAAAAAAAGGAGCATTTACATGATGAACACAGAAATTAGACTAATTTATAGATTTCATCATAAATCTCAAAATATTACAGATATTACATCTAAAATAGCTATTTTTTCATTTTTCATATTTTGCAGTAAATTCTATTAAAATATTTAACCATAATTTAATCTTAGAAAGGTTTGATGCTCGCTCGTGATGTCCGTGTAAGAAGAAGATGCAAATAGCAAAGTGATGCTCACATGAATACGCTATCGCCTCGCGAGAATACGCTGCCGCTTCGCGTGAATATGCTGCCGTCGAAACCAATGCAACTCTTCGATGCCCTAACATGAAGGTCGATGGTTAAACGATGCGATCAATGTCTGAGATTTTGTTGAAATTTAACTATGACTAAATCTTCTGATAGAATTTACCGCAGGATGTGAAAAACGAAAAAATAACTGTTTTAGATGTGATATCTGTAATATTTTGAGATTTATGATGAAATCCGTAAATTAGCCTAATTTTCGTGTCCACCATGTAAATATTCAAAAAAAAATTTAATTTTTGTGATAATGTCAAATTAAAAGTGTTCCAAAAATAAATGGAAATTGTTTATATGAACTTGTTTGAAACATAGTTAAAACCTCCAAAGTATATGTGGAATAAAAATCACATGAATTAAAGAATCAATGAGAAATAATTTAAAAATTGTGAAATTAATAAAAGAATGAGGTAAATTTCATAAATGATATAATAATTGTTTAGGGTAAAAAATCTAAACAATGAACTAAAACCCTGCTTAGCGCGAGGACCAAAATCAAGACTAAAATAGTACTATTTTAAAAAGCAATAATAACAATAATAAATAAATTTTTTTAACCATTTTCCACAAATTTTAATATAAAAAATATTATTTTATTTTACATACTCAATAATTTTTAATAAAAATATTAACTTTATTTCACATCTTAGATCAAAATACTCAATTTGAATATTTTGATTTAAGATGTGAAATAAAATTGATATTTTTATTAAGAATTATTGAGTATGTGAAGTAAAATAGTATTTTTTTATTATTATTATATTTTTTTAAACTAGAAATATTTTGGTCCTGATTTTGATCCTCGTGTCAAATAAGACAGAGAGGATTTACTTGTATTTTTTCGATTTATTTTAAGGCTGGCTGCAAATTTTTAGTTTTTGCACATCATCTACCAATGATTGATGCAATACAACAATTTCTTTTGGTAAGAAACTCAATCATCATCTACCTGGCATGAGGTCCTGTTTGGCAATGAGTTAAAAAACATGACTAAAATTAACCATAGCTAAAATCTTAAATTTATTTTAAAAAAAACTTAAAAAATTATTTTATATCTCATCTCACACCAATTTCAACATTAAACAATCACTTTATTTCACATCCAACACAATTCTCAATAAATCAATCAATTTTATTTCACATCATATACATTTTTCAAAAATGACTAAAAATTCCAACCAATTCTTCTTCTTTTTCTTATTGCCAAACAGAGCCGATACATTTTCAATTAAAACAGTCAAGTTTTTTGCAGAACAAGAAGGTTGGTTGCATTAGGATCGATGGTGGTACTCCAGCAGCATTAAGGCAAGCTTTAGGCTCCGTTTGGTTGGAGGAAAAAAATATGATTTGAAAAATATTTGTGAAAATTTTTAGAAAAATGTGTATGATGTGAAATAAAATAAGTTAATTATATTAAAAAATTATGTTAGATGTGAAATAAAATGATTATTTAATGTTGAAATTTGTGTAGAATGAGATATAAAATAATTTTTAAAAATTTTTTTGAAATAAATTTAAAATTTTAGCCATGGCTAAAATAATCTATTTTTTTAGCCGGTTGCCAAACAGAGCCTAAGACAGCAGTGGTATGATAAATAATTTGGATCTGTTCTTCCTGAGATCGATGTTTCTTGCAGAAGCAGCAATAATTCCTTCTTTTCTTAGCCTTAACTTGACATGTAGTGATCTCTGTTTTGCATTTTTTCTATGTTTTTTTTCTTTACAGCTTTCCATTAGAGCTGGAGGTGTTACAATTTCTGGCATACTTCGTCCATCCTTCACATTCTGTAAAGTACGTAAAACTGCACTAATTTGGTAATATTTTATATGCCGGGTACCGTTCACGTGGCATTTTTCTTCTTCACAATGAGCATTACATTGGCAAGCATTTTACGTCTTCTAATTTGCTCGACATTTTTCTTCTTCACTATGTGAGCCAATGTAACATTGGCAGGTTTTTTATATCTTCTAATTTTCCTTGCTAGGTAACATCAGTGAATATATATATTACCTTCTCGCTAATAAGACTGTGGATGATATAATCTGGTATCCGTCTTCAGTTATGTGGCATTTGTAGTTTACTTGACATTGTTGGCTTCTGAAGAAGACTTGACAATATTTATTGATATAGGGATGTTGCTCAAAGCAAATTGGAAAATTTGGGCCAGGTTCTAGCTCTCTTTTAACGATCATAATTTTTAATATTTATCTTTCAATTTTAATAATCAATAATATAACATCTTTTTTGCACAGTAAAAAACCTAAATAATTCATATACTATTTCTGGCATACTTCGTCCATCCTTCACATTCTGTAAAGTACGTAAAACTGCACTAATTTGGTAATGTTTTATGCGTCAGTACGTTCATGTGGCATTTTTCTTCTTTACAATGAGCATTACATTGGCAAGCATTTTACATCTTCTACTTTGCTCGACATTTTTCTTCTTCACTATAAGCTTTACATTGGCAAGCTTTTTATATCTTCTAATTTTCCTTGCTAGGTAACATCAGTGAATATATCTTCTAATTTTCCTTGCTAGGTAACATCAGTGAATATATATTACCTTCTCGCTAATGAGACTGTGGCTGATATTATCTGGTATCCGTCTTCAGTTATGTGGCATTTGTAGTTTACTTGATATTGTTGGCTTCTGAAGAAGACTTGACAATGTTTATTGATACAGGGATGTTGTTCAAAGCAAATTAAAAAATTTGGGCCAGATTCTAGCTCTCCCTCCCTCAATTTATCACTTTTAACGATCATAATTTTTAATATTTATCTTTCAATTTTAATAATCAATAATATAACATCTTTTTTGCACAGTAAAAAAATTCATATATTATTTCTGGCATACTTCGTCCATCCTTCACATTCTGTAAAGTACGTAAAACTGCACTAATTTGGTAATGTTTTATATGCCGGGTACCGTTCACGTGGCATTTTTCTTCTTCACAATGAGCATTACATTGGCAAGCATTTTACATCTTCTAATTTGCTCGACATTTTTCTTCTTCACTATGTCAGCTCTACATTGGCAGGTTTTTTATATCTTCTAATTTTCCTTGCTAGGTAACATCAGTGAATATATATATATATTACCTTCTCGCTAATGAGACTGCGGATGATATAATCTGGTATTCGTCTTCAGTTATGTGGCATTTGTAGTTACTTGACATTGTTGGCTTCTGAAGAAGACTTGACAATATTTATTGATACAGGGATGTTGTTTAAAGCAAATTGAAAAATTTGGGCCAAGTTCTAGCTCTCCCTCCCTCAATTTATCACTTTTAACTATCATAATTTTTAATATTTATCTTTCAATTTTAATAATCAATAATATAACATCTTTTCTGCACAGTAAAAAACCTAAATAATTCATATACTATTTTTTATAGTTATAAAAATAATTTTAGGTTACACAAAAAAATAATAATAATAATTTTGGGAAAAACCTAGATCTATAATATAAAGTGCTCTGAATCATATAACTTGCACTCACACCTTATGGGAATGAGAAACAGGATTTTGTGTGAAGAATTTGGAAGAGAAAGCAGAGAAATGATGAAGGAACTACTGAGGGCAATAAGTGAAGGACTTGGCCTTGAAGGAAATTATATGGAGAATTCTCTGCAGCTTATTATAGATATAAAAGTGCTTGTTATAGATATAAATGTGCTTGTTATAGACATAAAGGTGCTTGTTATAGACATAAATGTGCTTGTTATAGGCATAAAAGTGCTTATTATAAGCATAAAGGTGCTTGTTATAGACTGTTATTGACATAAATTTACTTATTATATGCATAAATATGCTTGTTATAATTATAAATGTACTTATTATAAACATAAATATATATAATTAAGCACCCTGGCACTGGGCCTCCCTCCCCAGTCAGGCCCATCCCTTTTCACTGCCCCTATCCAGATCAACGGCTACGATGGCCTCCAAGTCATGCGTCATGGTGAGTGGATCACCGTCCATCCTGTGCCGGGATCCTTCACCATCCTTGTTGGAGCTTTCTTGGAGGTATGCGCCCAAAATCTACATCATTTTGCTGGTAATAAAATAATTTTAGAAGAATTTGATTTACTATTATTTTAATATTATATTATATTATTTAAAAAATTAATTATTTAATTTAATAATGTATAATAATTTTATAAAATATTATAAAATTATCAATAATATCTAAATACTAAGATATCTAAATAACATTACATAATATTAATATATTTATTGGTGATGAGAGCAATATCATCATCATCTTCTTCTTCACCTCACCTCTCTCAAATACCAAGATGCATTTAAATTAAATTTTATCATAATAAATTATGATCTTTGATCTAATATAAAAAAAGATTATCTTAATGAAATGAGTTATGGTCTAAATTTAATTTCATTACCAATTGAACAGCTTTCAGGATTTAATAATAGCTTTAATTTTGTTGACAACTAGACATAATCTCCTCAAGATGAAAGGTGATGATAAAGTTAATTAATTGAGGTTTATTTTAACCTACTAATCACATATTAAAGTTATATTTTATATAATATAAATTTTAAATCATAATTAATTTTTATTTTATTTCTTATGCTATCCTACAAAGTAGAAACATACAAATAAGATATGTGTTACAGAGCAGAAGCACACAAATAAGATAAGTATCTCATAAATGAAGATGTTAGGATGGATAGACAGATATATGTAAAAGAAAAGATGAAAAATTATCCGTAAAAAAATTAGGTAATCTCACTTGAAGGTAAATTTAGATAGAATTGACTTGGACAATTTGGACATATAAATCGAAGGCTGATAGAAGCTTTAGTAAGAAAAATTGGCCCATATAAAAAGAGGAAGTGGAAGACAACAAAAGAGATGACTCATGTTAAAAGAAGAAGAAAAAGATAAAAAATGATATGATAAGAAACTATGAGAAATAACATTACATATTTGAAGCTAAAAGAGGATTTATTATTTGATAGAATACAATAAAAATGAAGAATTCATATAGCCGATCTCACATAATGAAATAAAAGCTTAGTTTGATATTGTTGTATTGTATATATATCATAAATAAATTTATTACACGTTTAACATAGCTCAAGAAAATTTCTAATTTTGTTTCAAAAATACAATTTGAAAATAAAGCCATCTTTTTTTCATTGTAACTATGTTAATTAAAATGCGAACATTTCCATTCAATTTTTTAGTTAATTTGAGGCAACAAATCTTACAATTTTTTTTTTGGATAAAATCTTGCAATTAAAGTTAGTCAAATTCCTTGGGTTAGCTTTAATGGTCTTCAATAAATATAAATGAAGTTTGAATTCCTATGCAAACAAAAAAATATTTGATATTAATTTATGAAAAATGATTCCATCAAAAACAAAAAAAGAAAAATGATTTATAGCTTTGGTAAGTAATTCTAAATTTTAAATTTAATTAAAATTCTTATATAACACCTCTGTGGTAAAAAAAAAATACAAAAATTATTATTATTATTTTTATGCAGCACCACTATCTCATAAAAATTCTAATTGGTTTCAAAAATTAAATCATTTATTAGATATGTGTGGCATTACCTTTAATTTATAAATAATAAAAATGATCATATAAACAAAAAGCTTTACTCTTAATTTATAAATAATAAAAAACAGTTTAAGAATTTTTAGGTGTCACATAGATAAAATTACTTTTAATTCTTATGCAACACCACTGCCATATAAAAATTTTAATTAAATTCAAAAATTATAATTATTTATTAAATACGTGTAGTATTACTCTTAAAAGTAATTTTTATATTTTAAAAAAAATTAAAAAATTATTTTATATTTCATCTCACACAAATTTTAATATTAAACAATTATTTTATTCACATCATACATATTTTTCAAAAATAACTACAAATTCTAACCAAATCTCTTTTTTTTTTCTTATTACTAAGCAGAGCCATAGTTGTGTTATATTTCAGTGTCATGTGAAATGCATGTGCAATCGATTTTAATAATTAAATTGATTTCTAAATTTAACAATATAATTAATTTATAATATATATCAACTAATGACATTTTAATTTGGCATAATCTTCTGATATCGTGGAAAATAGATTGCGAGTAACGGGAGATGTAAGAGTGCGGTTCACAGGACCACGGTGGACGACAGAGCAGCGAGGATATCAGTTGGTTCAGGGCTCAGCCCGCCGCCGGAAAATGTGAAAATTACACCTGCACCCAAATTGGTTGAAAACGCAAAAAGTGGTGCAAAATTTCGCAGCGTCACGTGCCAAGAATTCATACAACTGTTCCAGTCAAATTCAACCGACAAATCTGAGCTGGATCTCATCAGAATGTGAATTGGGTTCTCAGAGCTTGCCAATTTGAATAAAATGTTACATATTTGTTTATATACCTGTTCTCCGTTTCTGATTTATTAAAAACCGAATTGCGCCTTAATCTGAATTGGTAATTTTCGATTAACTTCGATCTAATTTATTTAAGATTTTAAAAGGAATCAGCTTTTGCAAGTTTAATTAATTTCTCAGTCTATCACAAAATTATCCTCTGATATTTAACATTATTTTGTGAATATTCTGCTTTGTAATATTACTGATCTCTAAACTACATTATCATTCATAACCCAATTTTAAACTTATTAAACCATAAATCCAGTTTTTATTAGATAGTTATGAGCAGATTTGGGTAAAATTAAAATACTCCTCGTTTGAACTTCTGAACGAGGGAAAATGTACGTGTAACAAAGACAGCAACTTGTTCATGTTCATATTTCCAGCGAAGTTTACACAATTCCAATTAGGTTAAGCCGAACTTAAAACTTATATGTTTAACAAATTGAAGATTTCACATATCTAATTCGAGCAGTAAAAAAATAAATTTGAAGGAAAAAATAACGATCAACCTATTTACTTACATAAACATGCTTATTATGGTCATGAACAAAAGTTATTTAAAACTCAACAACAAATTTCGTATGTATGAGATTACTAGGAACATATCCATAGACATAATAAGCCTACAGATTTATTTAGGGACCTTTGGCCAAATGAAAGATTAAAAAAAATGTAAACCAAAATATATTTATAGGTAAACTATAAGGATCTATCATTAATTAACTTTTTACACAGAAAACAAAACACATACAAATGCATACTTGAACAACTTACAATATTATTCCATGTCTCCCCTGGCATATGATGATCAACTTCCCACTCCATAAAAATCAATCCAAATATCGATTATGTCAAGTACAAGAAGGCAGCAAGATTAGATTGTATTTTATATTGTATGTCAGCATGTAGCTCAAGTTATTTTATGCTGACAAAACAGTATGTGAAGTTTTTTTCTTAAAGAAAAAAATTATAACGTTATGACTCTTCAATTGAATAATGAACAAATGGGAAATGAATAGTTATAATACCCGAAAATTCCAAAATTCTTATTACCTAGGTACCCTCAACAAACCTCAGCTACTGCAGGAAGTGGTTGGTAGTCACTGATTACTCTGCAGCAGCGAGAGCAGAGGGTAGGGTGCTCGGTAGACATACCAACGTCACGAGAGTAGTTCCAGCATCTCTCACATTTCGAACCATCAGCCCTTGACACGCCAATCCAAATCTCAACCGATTCTTGATTCGTGTACGATCCTGAGTATTCGCTTTTTTGAAGAATTTCACCTTGGAGTTGAGGCAAAAACTCAACCTGAGACAAGCCATCAATCTCAGAAAATGTTGACAACAATATAATTTCCATTGTTGGAACGGAAAAAAATCAAAAAAAGACTCAAACTTTTTATTTCATTTCGATCTAAGAGAGTCTCTTATATTCTACCAATCATCATTTTTGCCAAGGTTATATTGTTGCTATCTCAGGTGGCACTCTGTGCTAGAAATAATGGCGCATCTCTACTTATAGCCCTTATTAGATACAAACTATATCACTTTCCATTATCCTTACAACGTATGGGACAAAAGTATGCATTTCTAGTATTGTCCTGTGTGTATAAAATACGAATTTGAGATAATTTTACCTGAGAGGTTATAAATATGCGATGCAATGAATCTGCATCATGCACAGCCTCAGACATTTCCTGTAGCCGGGAGTAAGTGGCAGCATCAGAGGTGTGGAGGTAAACCTTGGCATCTAAGCTAGAGCCAATCAGCTTCCCTCCACGAGCAACCTCAAGAACTTTATTAACCTCGGATCTCAACTGTTTTAAAGAAATAACATTAAAAATAGATAAGCAGAAAACATATAAGTAGGCCTGTCAATGGATCGGATCCGGATCAGGTTAACCCCGACCCGAATCTGATTCCGATATATCCGGATCGAATTAAAAATCGGATCGGATCGGATCGAGGTCAACCCAGATCCGTTCCATGACCCGCTACGGTTCGGATTTTCGGATCAGATTTTGGGTCGACCCGGAACCTTTTTTTACATAATTTAACACTTTTTTTTAATGACTACAACTATTGGTTGTATATATATTCCTATATCTTTAAATGAAATTTTGATCACTAAAATTTACAATATAAATCCACAATAGTAGAAAATATAGGGATAATATATGAACATTTAAATATCATATCACTGACATCAACAACAACAACAACAACAACAACAACCAAGCCTTAATCCCACTAAAACAACATCAACATTATAATAAAATATTAAAAAACATAGAAACAATAATGTGAATGAAAATATTACACAAAAAATAAAGTACAATTCTGTTAAAGCTAGCACTAAACATTTCATCTTAACAGTAAAAAATATTTGTAACTATTAATCTCACTTTACAATGCAAACACTTCCTAGTTACTGCACTTAAAATAACTTTTAATAGTCATTTTAATAATTATAGGCCTCAGTCACATTTCAAAACCTTCATAAAATAAAATAATAATTAACATATGCAATTAAATAATAAGTATATAAATACATAAAATAATTTCATACTTATAAATTTCGGGTCGGACTTTTTTCGGATCGGATCAACATCGACCCGGATCCGACCCGGTAATACTTAAACGGAGCTGGTCGATTTTTTGGATATCGTGCGGGTTTTACAAGATAATCAGTTCGAATCGCGGATCAGATCAGATCAAGATCCGACCCATTTACAGGCCTACGTATAAGGATGTAATATGTTACACCAAGCCCAACCTAGAATTTCAACAAAAAAAAAGGGCCTTTTGATGATATTCATGCAAGCTATACACCAGGAAAATATATCATATTCATGAAACCGGCAACAGGATTATTCATGAAACTACCTTAAAAATTAAAATACCAGGAAGAAGAAAAGTTCAAGCAAGCAAAGCTGATAAATTAGTGAAGATACCTCGAGAATTAATCCCCAGAAATCTACGTCTTTAGCTGGCATGGAAAGCCATTTCTCATTCTCCGACCAGCAAAGATCGAAAACAAATTCAATAATAAACATTAGAAACTAATAGTGTTTTGAATTGTGATAAGTTTTCAATTAATATTGCTGAAATTGAATTTATACATCATTTTTATGTTCCATATCACTTATCTTAGTTTGGTGTTTAGTTCGTTGTTATCTTAATGTTATGTTATGTAATCTAGATATCATGATATTTATATGTTATTTTTTGACTAATAATTCTATAATCTTATAAAAAATTATTTATAGATGTCATGAAACTAAACAATTACTTTCTCTAGATAACATTGAACCAAACGCCCCCTTAATAAAATTATTTCTAGTGTCGTCACCTCTACAAAAAAAATGGATTGAGTTCAAAAAAAAAAAAGAAGGATGGAATAAGTGATCCTCAAAGTTTTACATAATAAATGTGTATAATATGATTCGTCAAATGACATGGGCTACCATACATGCAAAGCCCAACCATCATTACTGTTGTCTTATAACTTCAAGAAATTATACCCTAAAATCACAAGAAATGGATGGAAGAAGTTCAATAAGCAGTAACCCATCAAAGAGAGAGAATTTCAACTTTTCAACAACTAATACCCAGAGAACTAGCTTATCAATTTGAAGTCAAACCAATAAGCGGAAAGTGAAAAAAGGCATACCCTACATATAGTCGATCTTTGGCAACATCAAAATAGAAGTTTGAAAGATCAACAATGGCAAACCGTTGAAGAACCTGAAAGAATCAGAATAAACAGCTGGCAGAAATTTCATAACTGCAAATAGTTAATTAAAAAATGAGAGCACAATAAATACTCTGTTAAATGATGGCACATATGAAAATTTCATAGGATAAATCAAATTGTGGCAAGCAATATGGCATTGGCATAAAAATGACAAACACAACAACAGAGATTAAACATGGACTATAAGCCAACCACCAACTCCATGGCCTGCCTACCAAAAAATGTGCAGTCCCCTTTACCACCAAGATTTCAAGATTTGTATAGTACTTAGCTATGACAGGTTCTACCAGAAACGAAATTAGTCCTTCTCAAGATAAAAAGATTCTTAAAACTCTACTACCTTATCAAATTAAAATTGCAAATCCTACTTCAAAAGAAGAGAAGTTGCAAGTTAGTGTGCTAAGAAAAGAACAAGTTAGTGTGCTAAGCAAGAAAATAGATCTATTCTGTAAAGATGCATGCAAAAGAATTAAATCAATTAATAATTCTCCTAAAAAGGTACCTGAAATATCTTCGAAATCTAAGAACTGCATAAGCTGTATTAAGTCACATGGACAAACATGAAGTGCCAATTTAACAGAATAAAGATGCATTAACTCGCTCTAATTCTTTGTCCATACTGAGAATGGAATCATGAAAGGTACCTGAAATATCTTGTAGAATTGATAATTCTCATAACCTGCCTTAGTCATTCTTGCAACATTCTCAAGTTGGAACAATGCATTTTGGTCAATCTTGGGGAGATCAACATAAGAAATGGAATCTTCTGGCTGCAAAACAGAATATAATGCTAGTAGAAGTTTTTGTTTTTTTTGATAAGAATGCTAGTAGAAGTTGAGGATTATAACACATGAAGATAAAATGAAAACTTAAAAAAGAGCTGCAGATTTAAGATTAAAAACAAGAAACCATTACATAACACATTCTTCAGATAAAATTCTTATACTAATGACTTCTATAATGAAGTGGTCCTCAATTCAAGCATAAGAATAGAGAGCAAAAGTTTATGTAACAAAATATTCAAACTAACTGAGAAGGGTGAGGGAATAGTTAGAAATTAAGTTAGGCTAGACACTAGACAGGGATTAACTTATATAGTTTCTCAAACGTGAGGCCAAAGCATGCATCAACCAAAGGTTTATTTCGACCATCTGAGTAATTTTGTCAATATGTGAAAACTAAAGTGTCTAAGACACATGTTTCATTGAGCAGAATCCAGGGGTTTATCTCGGCCATATGAGTAACTTGTCAATATATGTGATAATTAAAGTGAGACACATTTAGTTTAGTGGAATCCATGAGACAATGAAAGAATAAATTAAAGGTACCGTAGTCAAAACCTTTCAGGCTAAACTGTTAAATCAAGGAAACTACACCTACAGTAATTTTTGAATAAGAGGGTAAATTACATCCGGGCTCCTGATGTTAGGAGGGCATTGCAAATTGGTCCAAACTTTTAAAAAAATTTCAATTTTGGTCCTTGAAGTTATAAAGCATTGCAGTTTTGGTCCCTTTTTTATAATTCACCTTTTTCACTGGCTTTTTCTGATAGAAAATATAAAATTTTATCATTTTTAATTAGTTTGAATAATTTACACATCTTAAAAGACTATTATACTATACCCTTCTATCCTTACATTTTAAAAAAAATCTGACAAAAATCTAAAACGTAATTTTTCTCATCTCGTACTTTCCTTGCTCTAAAAATAAAACAAAGTATAAATATTTATATTTTAAAATTATATTCTAAAAAATAAAAAAAGCTAATGATTGGAGATAATCTTATGGCGTAATGTAAAAAATTAACACTTATATCTTAATTGTGACCAAACAACACCGTTTTTGCAACTTCAAGAATCCAAATTCAAAATTTTTAGAAAATTGAGACCAATTTACAATGTCCTTTCTACCTCAGGAGCCCAGATGCAAGTTACCCTAAAAAATTACAAAGGAAAGCTAGATGCTGAATAGCTATGCATACTACCATTTCATTAAACACAATTACACGATAAACAACCTGAACATACTTTCCAATCATGGAGATTTGACAGAAGAAATCTAACAGTTCCTCGTAATTTTCTGTAAATATCAGACATCTGACGGATGATTTGAGGGCCGATCAAAACATCTCCCGTATAATCTACACTAGATACCCAAAGACGAAGGACATCAGCACCATAGCCAGGTCCATCCTGCAAAGTACGAAAGGGCATAATAAACCATATCAGATAATGTGTGCCTTAACAGAATACTAGACAAGAAAAAGGGGAAGAAAATAAAAAAAATAAAACAATATCAACAACATCAACAACCTTGGAACTCTGGCCTCCTGAAATGATGGTTTCGGGTTCAACAACATTACCAAGAGACTTGCTCATTTTAAGGCCCTTCTCATCTAATACAAAACCATGTGTGATAACACTTGCATAGGGAGCCTTTCCTGAAAATATAAAAATACAATATCAAATTAATTACATGAGAATTAGGCACCTATTTCGTGCAGGTCCCCAGAAATAAAATTGTTTCATGGAGCCTTTGAGGATGGCTCCTATTTCACATAGATCCAAAATAAAAAAATGTTCCACCAGGTCTTTTCCTCCCAAAAAGTTGTCATATAGGTCTAATCCTGCCTAAAAGCTTTCCAATAAGGTGCGGGTGCTTATTAATGGTTTTCATCAGCTCTCTCCCATCAACTTGCATTCATGTGTCATGATATTTATTTTCATTGGGATTTTATGAAAAGAAATAACCAAAATTTCCATTTATTCTTTCCTTAGAATAAGCTAAGCAGATCTCCTACCCTTTTTCCAAACACCATGCTAGATAAGTAGATAACATTCCTATCAGTTTGCTAAAACTCTAAAGCCAAAAGAGCTATAGCTTCTATCTCAGGCAAAATCTTTGAGAGAGTCATTAGGAGTGGCTTTGAGTCGATTTCGAGTGAGTCAGATTTAACTCGAAATTAAAATTTTCTATTTTGAGTTTAGTTCGATTCGAGCCTGTTAAATTTTTTTTGATTTCTAGTTGATTTTCGAGCTTAGAGAAAATCAAGGATGATTTCAAATATTGCAGAAATGAGTATGCTAAGGTGGATGTGTGGATATACACGAAAGGACAGAATGAGAAATGAGTATATCCGAAAGAAAGTTGGTGTTGTACCAATTGAAGATAAACTTAGAGAAAGTCAGCTTAGATGGTTTGGACATATAAATCGTAGACCGATTGAAGCTCCAGTTAGAAAAATCGAGTTATTAAATTTTGCCCATGTACAAAGAGGAAGAGGGAGACTAAAGAAGATATGACAAGAAACTATAAAAAGTGATCTTAGTTACTTAGACTTAGGTCTTGTTTGGCATTTGCCTAATTTTGGGCAAAAAATATAATAATAATAATTTTAATTTATTATAAATTTCAATAACTTTATTTCACATCCAATACAAATTTCAATCTTAAAATCAATTTTATTTCACATCCTACACACCTCCCAATATTAAAATAAATTTCTTTCCCATCAACTTTATAAAATAAAATATTTTCTCTTTTCTTACCCAAATTTATCCTCCAACCAAACAAGCACTTAGATAAGAATTTGTTAACTGATAGAGCGCAATAAAAACAAAGGATTCATGTAGTCAACCCCACCTAGCGGGATTAAGCTTGGTAGTGGTTGTTGTTGTTGTAGTTGATTTTCGAGCTTAATCGAACCTAATCATAAGCCATATTCTTCTATAAAAATATCAATTATACATATTAGATATATTAGAATATAATATTATAAATTCACTTCTAAATTTTATGTATGTATTTATAATATCATTTTTTTAACAAGTTATTATAATGTATTTAAGTATGTAATTTCTTAGTTATATTTTAAAAAATAATAAATATGTATGTTTATATGTACATATTGAATTGATTTCAAGTTGAATCGGTTTCTTTTCAAGCGAGCAAACTTCAAGCTAGACGAGTATCAAGTTAATTTCGAATCAAGCAAAATACAAGCAAGTTTTGAGGGAGTTTCAATTTTCGTATAAAATTGCCACCCCTAGAAGTCATTTTTCAAAAGCATGGTGGATGACTTGCACACTCCAACGAAGAAAAGGAACCACTTAGTAGCACACTTGAATCTTTATGAACAACGGAGTCTAGGAGCCAGCTTACTAAGGTGATAGGACACCAACCCTAGCTCATCATTGCCTTTTATCAAACAAGAGAGAAAGTAGGAACTGAGCTGAAGAATAGAAGTACATAATATGTAGGTTAATGATAAAAGGTTTGCAATTGAGGGTATCTTAGATTTTCCAATGCTAGGAGACAAATGATATGACAAAAGGACAAGAATGAACCATATTATCAAAGTCAACAACCCTAGTGGAGCAATACTATTTTTATGAACTTACATGAAACAGGAGCCCAATCCCAGCAACACGGATGTAGTTTACACAAACTAATGTCTAATAAAGACAGATACTAATAGAGCAACACTCAAAAAACAAAACAATCAAGATAAAATGATGAATCTAAAATAAGGTTATCATACTACATATTGTTACTTTTAAGGACAGCTTTCATAAAGAACTTGTCATGCCCAGGAGATTCGATTACAAAGAAATGTTTACATAGACAAAAATAACAATGCCTCGACGGTTGTGTGTGCCATCATGGTAGACTTGTTGATGTCTGAAAGTTGGATAATTTTGTCTTTCACCATTGTAGTTAGCATTTATGCACATGATAAACAAGATCACTCACAAGACAAATGTATGATTTTGAAGCTTATGCGTAACAAGAAAGCAGTTTATTTATCAACCCTGAAGTCGAACCTGTGGTAGCAATACTTGTGAGCAGCGAGCTCTGGAACCAACCACGATGTTGGTCAGTACCTTCTACATACAGGTCTGCTGGTAAGCTCAATCCCACTCTTTTCTGCAATACAGCAGCCCAAGATGACCCTAGTGAGGATCAAAAAATTTAAAAGTTAAATCAAAATCGTAACAAGTTTAATCATGATTCAATAACAAATTAGATAAAAAATTGAACTTGGTTAAATTAACATCATAGCAAGTTTAATCAAGATTCAGTAATAAAACTATCAATGTAAGGCAAGAACGTGGAAGGTCAAAGGGGAGGACAAGAAGGCTACATAAGGAGATTACTTGGTAAAAAGAGAAGGGAAAGGTGGATGGAGTTGTTTCATTGAAAGTGGAAGGGAAAAGAGGGGGGAGGGAGAGGGGAGGAAGGACAAAATATACGAAAGACAGGCTTGAAATCAGCTTTTCATCGTAAAAAAGACTCAAGGGTTTCATTTGGTTTGAATATACTTTGAAGAAGTTTAAAGTTTTTTGAGATAGAAAGAGAAAAAATATATTTTAATATTATGATGTGAAATAAAGTTATTTTATTATTAAGTATTGTATTGGATGAAAATAAAATTGAGTTTTTTTTTATGAAAGTATGTACGGGATGTTAAATAAAGTTAACTTTTAAGATTAAAATTTGCATAGGATGTGAAGTAAAATTGATTTTTAACATTAAATTTATGTATGATATAAAATAAATATAAAATATTAATGAAAGTATTTTTGAAGGAGTTTAATTTTTTTTTGTCCCCAACTAAACCAAGCCTAGACATATTATACTTGAAACTCAAAGAGAAAAAATAAAAAAAGAAACACGTGTTTAAGGCCAATCAAAGTCATTAGAGCATAATAGTTATGAGGAATTCTAAAGCTAATCAAAATCATTAGAATATGATACTTAAAAAATATTTTATTTTTCATGACTACTTGCATCATACTAACATAGGTCCTCAAGTCAATTGCACAACACAAATCTATAACAAAGATGGGGATGAAATTTTTAACCTATAAAAATTAGTCTAATTTTCTTTAATAAGATGAAATTCTAACTTAAAGGACCATTTTAATGCATCTCAGATGCGAATGCAAATGTAACCAAGATAGGTAGCACTTGCATCGACATAATAGAGGTGTAAATGAATTATTAAGAAGGTCAAAAGGCAAAAACTTCATCATATTATAATTCTTAGAGTGATGACTAGAAGTAGTTGTTAGCCCAAAGACTTCCCAAGAGGGGTGAATTGAGAATAATTAAAATTTATTAATAAAATAAATATAATAAAAATATGGTCAATTTCAGAAATTGTATAGCAGCACAGAAAATGAGCAACAAAACAGAGAATACAGAACACATGGCCGATTTAAGAAATAGAACAATAGCGTAGTAAATAAGCAATAAAAGCAAATAGTGTAATACAAATGGTTAATTTCAGCAATAGAATAATAACACAACAAATGAATAATAAAATAATTGAAAGATATAGTTTATATATTTATATCAATTTTGTATGAAAACATTAATTTTGAGGAGAATTTAAATCAGATTTAAGTAGAGTATATCAATTTTATTACGATCAAACCAACGAAACACACCAAGATTTATAGTGATTCGGCACCCCGTCTAGTCCACTCCCCATACTCCTCAAGTGAGAATTTACACTAATCTACATCAGCTTTTTACGGGAATCAAAGCCGAATAAACCCAGTACAAACCCCAAGACTTTTTATAAGAACTAAAGCCAAGCAAACCTCCTAATCACTACGGTTTTTTCTGGGAGCCTCTATTTTATCTGAAAAATTTCTCGAAACTTTTTGGTGAACGAATTTTTCTCTGAAATTTTACATTTGTTTCTCTGTTTTTTAATTTTTATAAATTGTATAAAATTCAAAAATTTTTAAAATTTTTATAGTAGATTACTTAGATAAAACTACACCTACAAAAAAATTTTAGGTGCTTTACCGTGTATTATTTTCGAGAATTTTTTTTGAAGTTTCTGTTTACCCAATTTTATATTGTATTGAAATATTTTATCGAGTTTTATCTTTTTTTACCTTTCCTTGACCTTACATCTCATAAAATATTGAGAAAAATGTTGACATGTGGCTCCAGCGCTGCATCTCATCCATACACGAGGCGCTCCATCTTGAAACATCATGCTTTAAACTTTTGAGGCTGTGTTACCTCCATTAACAGGCTCGCCCCTTTGCGCGTCGCCGTCTCCCGTAACTCTCTTTCTCTTCGGTGTTTCCTGGGACCCCCACATCCTACGTCAACATCTTCTGGTGCTTTCATTGAGACTCTTGGAAGATGGTGGCCAGAACGCGCAAGACCAACTCTACCGCTCGCAGTGTGCATGCGAGGGAACCTTCGTTCGAGCGCCGGACGATAGAACTTCGGCCTCAACCTCTCGGCGTCGCGCCGGATCTACTTATTCCTCCAGAAGCACCCGCGTCTCAGAACTACAGGGGATGCTAACGAACCTCACCAACCTAGTCACTGGCCTCACAACCCAACAGGCCGTGATCCTTAGGCAGACTCAGCTAGTCTGCGCAGCAGTGCTTCCTCTCCCACCGGTCGTGGCGGAGCCTCTCCCGCCGGTCGCGGCGACTCCTGCTCCGACAACCGAGGCGATTCCGACGCCTCTCCCACCAGTTGCAGCGGCTTCTGCTCTGTTCCCGCCGATTGCGGCGGTTCCGCGCCTATCTTTGCCGCTCGCAGCGACCCCAGCACTCTTTCAGCCGTTTGCGGCAGGTGCCCTTCCTCATCTTCGGGAACAGATGGGGGCTCCCCTTGCTCCGAGAGCTCCCTCTGCTCAGGCCTCTGGCTCCTCCTATCCTCCTAGTCAGGATTTTTCCCACCAGAAGACCCCTAAATATGGGCCTGAGGCCTTCTTTGAATATTTTGACTTTGATGCCGCTTTCTCCGATGCCATCCGACAAGCGCCGGTCCCTGAAGACTTCAAACCACCACGCTTGGAAGTCTATAAGGGCACCACAGACCCTCGCGAGCATATCCAAGGATTTGAGGCAGCCCTCCGTTACCGCCAAAGAGATGAGGCGACGAAGTGCCACCTCCTTGCCGCCACACTAAAAGGAGCTGCATTCACCTGGTTCATTAAGCTTTCTAAAGGCTCTATCAGCTCCTACAAGCACATGAAACAAGAACTAATCGCCCGCTTCATAGGACGAATCCGCGTGGCTCTCTCCGATATGGTGCTAGCTAACATCCAGCAGAGAGAGAAGGAGAGCCTACGAAGTTACATTAACCGTTTCTTCGCCGCCGCGGCAGAAATGGAAGACGTCAACCCCACCGTCGCTATACACAATTACCGTAGGGGGCTGATTAGTGGTGATCTATCCAAGTCTCTACAGCTGGTGAAGCCCAAAAGCTTTCCTGAGCTAATGGCAAGGGCTAGCCAGTTCATGCTCCTAGAAGACACAGGAAATGACGCACCTGATGTTTAACCCACTGGCTTGGTTCTCATTCCCTCCATCATGATTTTCTGGATGCTTCATCCTGTGATATTCTGGATTTCTTATTAACACTCATGGCATTACAAAATTCATTTCTGGAATTCGTATATTCGGCATCCTAATATTATGGAATTCATATTCTTATGTAATATTCATACTGAGGTATTATCTAAAGCACGACTAGCTTATCTTTTTTAAGCATCGTGCGACAGGTATGATTCTAACCTCAGACTCTCAAAAACCATACCCGAGGTTTCCGCGCCTCGTTCATGATGATTCATTATACTCACACTCCTACTTACGGTGATCACCAAGCCTAGTTGTGCCTGGCAGGCGGAGTTTCCTACAAACATCTGGAACCCTTCCGTAAGCCCATCTGGCCAGCAGAAGGTCTGAAGGCCTGCTCGTAACCTTAGGGCAGTCCCTGATATCGAATCAAGATACAGGTCCCCCCTAAGCAGGGTGCCTTCGCTTCCCGCTAGGATATCTGCCATTCCAAGTACAAACATCATACAAGATGTTTCAGACGAACAAGTCCTTTTGGCATTGGGTCAGATAACTCCCCTAGGCAGGATCTCCACTACTATTATTATTATTTCTTTTCTGTGCAGGTGCATAAAGGGATATGATTCAAGCCCGAAATTATGAAACCCCTGAGGTCAGCCCATGCCTTAAGTACAAACATCGAACATGATGTTTCAGACGCTCCAAGTCCTTTTGGCATTGGGTCAGATAATACCTCTTAGGCGAGATTTCTCCTATTGTCATTGCTTCCTTCCTATGCGGATTTGTGAAATTCAAAATTCAAGTTGGGAATATTCTATATGACTCAAAGACCTTTATTATTAACTAGTTATGAGGGACTTTCTTCCGGTCACAATCAGAATGTCTCAAACCTCATACAAAGATATGCGAAAAGGAGTATGCCACTGATCTCTCCCTAATAGAGATGGCTCTGGGCCTGCTCGTCCATTCTCAGGGTAAGCCTACTTATTATGTTCTGCCATCTCTCTAATTTTGCTCTTTCCTCTTTCCTTGCAGGAATCATGGAGGCAAGAGTGCCAGCAAAAGGGTGCCACCCTGACTCTATCCATTCAGACTTTAGGCAGCGCGTTCACCAGTGTCATGGTTCGCATGCCAGGACCCACATAAATGTTCGCGCCCCAGCATGCGGG
>KZ451979.1:443413-494379 GCA_002786265.1 Apostasia shenzhenica
GCCTACAAATACCAAGGAACAGACTTCAAAGAAAAAACAGGTCACTTGCTTCTTCCACCACTACCGGCCTTCTCCAAGACTGACGAAGGAGGAGGACTGACCCCAAGAAGAGCAGAACTCCTCTATCACCTCTTGTAAAACAGGAGCTTGAGAACAAGAAAAGCTCTCTTTCTCCTGCTTTCTCTCTTTTCCTCTTGTAAGCTTTTTGTATTAGCCTTCATGGCCACCTCCATCCATTAGTGAAACTTCTTCGCTGATCGACCGGTGGACGTAGGGGATTTTCTCCCTGAACCACCTTAAATCTCTGTGTGTTTCTCTGAATGCTCTGAACTGGTTCTCTCCTTGAGCCTCCATTAACAGGCTCGCCCCTTTGCGCGTCGCCGTCTCCCGTAACTCTCTTTCTCTTCGGTGTTTCCTGGGACCCCCACATCCTACGTCAACAAAAAATAATACTAAATTTTTCTCCAGGAAGTTGAGATAGCTTCCTTGCACATAAGTTATTTGTTTCTTGTACGACCCATAAGGGTCATCTGGATTCTTATTCCTATTTTGTCTTTGAGTCTCCATAAGCGGAGAGGAGTTTTTTTTACTTGTCCCTAAGTAAAAGGAGAGGTGAAATTGTTCCTTCCTCCAATGAAAAGGATCGAGAAATTGATTTATACCTTTGACCGAAAAGACAGGTTTTTTCTTGTACTAGGACTTGTTAACAAGTTTAGAATAGTGGAACCCCAAAGGAGGCATAAAGGGGAGTAAACTGGCAAGAGAATAGTCGAACTACTATACATCTTGTGTCAATTTTTATTTTTTGTATCATTTTTTTACACCATTTAAAGGCTAGTGTAGTTAATAGTTATTTTGTTTTAAAATCTCAAAGTAAAATTTCAGTGATAAGATTTTAAACATAATAAATTGAGTTAATTCAAAATATTTAATAGTTTAAATTGTCCAAACTCTGTGAGATATTTAAAGTTGGTAGGTTGGTTAATTAAAGTTTAGGTCTACTCACCTTCCAAACCTAATTAGCTTAACCAAGGATCCAACAAAACTTAATTATAGTACTAAAACAGAATCGAGTAAATAATTAAGTAAATTCGATTTACCTAACAAAAAACGCCCGATGATTAAAAATACTTTGATTTATCCATCCCACTATAATTAAGTTATATATATTATATAAAATTTAAATATAACTTAATTATATCAGCGAAACAAAGCGTGTTAGTATATCGGATGAATTGAATTCATTCAACAAAGAAAGCCTGACGATCAGAAATTTACTGATTTGTCTATCCCAATATAGTTAAGTTAATCACTAAATTTATATTTTACAATTTTACTTATTACACCTAACTTACTAATATTTACTTACTGCAATATTAATTTTTACATTCTGCACTTTTTTTTCTTTTACTAACATTACTTATTGTATTTTTTTTTGCATACTAACTTTTATTTTTTGCAATTTTTTTAATTAACTTTTTGTTAATCTTTTTTTTGTATATATATATGCCATCTACATATATACTAATATTTATATATATATATATATACACACATATAATATATTATTATTATTTTAAAAAAACACTTATATTCACACACTTCACATCTAATACATTAATAAATTAAATTTCTATATATATATCTATATTTATACTAAGTATAAGTATATATATTATCTATAAATAGACGTATATATACATATTGTTCTTGTTTATTCTTTTGCAGATGATATTTTAAAATACTATTTTAAAATTACTCAATTGCTCTTGCTTCAAAAAACTTGCTTAAATGCTGACTCAAAAAATTAAAAAATAAAAATAAAAATCTCATAATAATCGATAGCTTTAAAATTACTTAAAATTTTAAATTAATAGTAATTAAAATTCAAAATTTTAACACCTAATTCACTCCCCTCTTGGGTGTGCAAGTGGACCAACAGTATCCGTTGAAAGGAAAGAGAGAAGCTCATTTTTTTGTTTGAAGGCATGCACGCAAGCAACATAAAGGAGACAACAAGCGGAGTGAAATAAAAAAAATGAAATGTCCACACCTCAATTTTTTAATGTGATAGCTATCACAAATATTAAATCAGGTTATTAGAAAAATTCTAAGCTAAAACAGTCATAACACAAAATCAAAATTCATGAAGCAAACAAAGCACAAAATACAAAGGAATGGAATTAAAGCTAATTTGGATTAATGTGGCCCATGAATTATTTTAGATAATATGCAAGTATTATCTAACGAATTATGGGCTGCCACGTAACAAAAGAGTGGATGTAAAATTTCAAGTAGCCATGTACGCTTTCTATCATAGGAATACAATGTAAAAGAGAGACAAAAATGAGCTGGACTAAGAGTTGATTCAATATCAGGAAATGAGCTGGACTCAACTTGAAGATCAGAGTAGGAGATAAGTTTATCAGAAGCACTGAAACCAAAGAAGGAAATGAGATCATTACCAAATAGATTTCCCTTGAACAAAAGTTTTCAAGTCTTATTTTCCAAATCGATCTTCATGTTGGCATAGAAAATTTGAACAATAAAAAGATAGACAAGAGTATTGCAAGACAAACCATTTGGCCTTGCCTTGCCTTTCTATGATGCCTCTGATAAAATCGTCAACCCTTTTTAACTTATCTGACTTCACATTTAAGATGGGAATTTCTATGACTTTTTAGCTTCTTCCTTGCTTTATGACTTGGAGGAATCTCCAACTTCACTCTTTTGGAAGAAGGCGAGACAACTGGCTTCTTCTTGTTCACCCATTTGGACGAAGAAGGTGAAGGGCCTTTTGGTTCTTCAACATCTCCTTGTGAAAGAAAGCTAATGAATGGGCAAGGTTCCACAGCAGTTAGGGCAAGCACCTTGAGACGGCTAGCATCTGATGAGTCTGAAGCTGTGGAGACATTCGCTGAAGCCTATTTCGTTTCAAAAGAAGAGGAGAGGGAAGAAGGAGCAGCTCTCTTCTTCAAAGAGGCCACGAAGATGGGAGACTGAGAAGAGGAGTTAGGGTTTGGTGAAGAACCGAGAAGAGGAAGATGAGGCGACGCGATGGAAAGAGGGAGAGCGGTGTGAAGTGATGGAGAGAGAGGTTGATATTGTTCGAAGGGCTGAGATTTATGAAGCCATTTATGTTTATATTTTTGATTATATACGTCTCTCTCACCATTGGGTCCTGTGCTCTAAAATGCCAGCACCGTTGCACCAGACCTAAGAAGAGCCTTTTAGGGCAACCTTCGGTCTCCTAGTTTGTTCAATATATGTCTTTGGAGGTGCACAAAAGTTGTGCAGTCAGCTGATCAACCACATATAGACAACCCATATATTCCCAAGGCCATTGTTCTTTTTTGTTTTATTTGCCACTAAGACATTTTTGGTTGAATTGTGCAACTGATTGTATAGAGGGCCTTTTGCCCTTTTCTTGTTATATTTGGATGGAATAGGTTGTCTACTCAGAGATATGGTTGCGAAAAACTCTTCTCCAAATAGTTTTGCACGATGAATTTCTACTTGCAGGTGCCTTTGCAATAACTTTCATTTCATACACTTTTTGTGACGAGTTTCTCTTCACAAATTTCCCATGAAGGTTTCAAATTCTATGCAAAGATTTTTTTGTTTTTTTAATGCTTTTTACTTCTTATCTTTTTGAAAGGTTACTTTGGTAGAGTTTTCCCTTCCATAGAAAACATTTCTTTGATCGACCATTGACTAGGTCCATGTGTAGCGCCTGGATTAACCTTGACATGGTTTTAAAAGACCACATCTTGGTGATTTGAGGACATCTCTTCCTCCTTCCATTTCTTTCTCCCCTTTAGTTCCTTCTTTCCCTAAAGTCGTAATCATGCCGAGGGGACTCAATGCTGAGCAATTTGCTGAGGGGACTCAATGCTGAGCAATTTGCTGAGGAGAAGAAAAAAAGCAAGAGGCACCAAGCTACGGGCATTTCCTTGAATCTGGAAGAGCCAACACTCATCTCAACGGTTTCTCTGAGCGCAATAGCCATGTCATCGGCAAGCAAGACCCTGCGGTAGCTTCTAGGACAAGGACGTGTAAGGAACTTATCCTATGCCATCATTTTGTCCTACCGCAAGATTTCTTTGCACCCGCCAAAGTTCCGACGGAGAACGATAGCGATCGTGTGGCAGCCATTTCGAATGAGTAGCCAAGTGCTAAGTAGGAAAGGTCTCTGAAGAGAAACCTTTCTTTTAGGAGGTAAGGGTTATAGGGAGGAACCCTATTAGCAAGAATGTTTATAGGATCCCATGTAATTTAGGTCTCTGAGTTGTGGCTTTGTAGGTTCAAAGGAGATGGAGACCGCTCCTAAGATTATAGTTGTTACTCCTACTAGCAGTGACTTGTGGAGCTAGCGACCAAGCAAGGTGAGGATGCAACGCCTGTTGACCAGTCTCTCCATCTTGTGCAGAATATCTTTGATAGGATCCTAAGGATCCAACCTTATCACCTTAAACTTCTAAGGCTCTTGTTGAAGAAGGGAAGGTATTTGTTCATTCAGAGCCTTCCACTGATAATATGGAATTGTCCTTTGCTTTTGGGACTTCTTAGTCTCCTTTTCTTCTCATATGGACTATAATGAGGATGAGGACTATTTGGAAAGCTAGGCTTTTTGATGCGAGACAAAAAATGAGAATGATATTTAAATTTATAAATAAAATTAATTAGCAAATTTATTAATTATGAGCAAAATATTAACCAAAATATAAGTACATGTTAAATAAGATTTGAAAATTCTACAAATTTAAATTATTTTAAAATAAGAATTAAATTGGATCAATGATAAATAAAAATTTATCAATTAGATTAGGCGATCGATTTTAATTCAATAAGTCAAATCTAGAGTCTCAAAAACCAGGACAAATATCTTGCAATTAAATTTAACAGTAATTTTCTCAATCAAAATTATAATCACACAATTAGAGACATCAAATAATCCATTCAAGTAATAGAATTTCAATTGAGTCGAAAATTCAGTAATGAAATGGATTCAGAGAGGTTTATATCTTAGTTAGAGAAATTTGAGAACCTAGATTAGGGTCCAGTCTTGAAGTTTGATTGAACCTAAGTGAAACTTGGGCCTTTAATTGTAATTTTCCAGAATAAATAGAACTCTGGCTCGGGCGACTGATTCGTTATTGGACACACGAACAACAGAAGAGGCCTATTGGAGGGCTTGCGCAACACAAGATAGGAACAGGCAAGCCGGTCCTGGTGAGCCACGCTGGCGACGATGATGGGTAGGCTCCATGCTAGCGGCGACGACGATGGATAGGCTCCATGATGGTGGTAACCACGCTCGTGTGTGGTTCGGTCAAGCATCGGGTCGAGCGTAGGCGACTACAAGGTCGACGAGGTAGGAAGGCAAGTTAGCTGGAATTCAGGCCGCGATCCTTGCAGTTGAGTAGGCGTGCGGTGACTGGATAGTTTCGTCAAAGGCACGAGCTGAACTGAGGCATGCATGTCCTCAAGTGGAGCAGTAGAAGGGTTCAACAGTTTGATGTGCCAACATGCATGTAAGTGAAGCCACAGTGGGGAGGGAGGCCTCTACTTATGCAGGGTTGATGTCGGACGAGGGTGGATGAAGAAGTATAGATAGTTAGAAGGGTGGTCTTTTCAAATAAAAAGATAACTAAGTTATTGAATGATTCACACCCAAGGTCAACCCTCACCTTTACCTATTTAGGATATTTAACTTGAGTTTAGGTTAACACTCATAACACCATATTTCATTTCATTAATAGCAATTAACTATTACAATGCAAGATGATCCCAATTTATAGGGACTCAAAATATGAAATAAAAAATACAAAAAAAATGCTAAAAATAATATGTCAAATATACTTAAACTCAAATAAAGAAAATATAAATAATCAGAAATAATGGTACATAACTTGACTACCAAATCAACTATTAACTCTTCAATCAAATCTAATCAAACAAATCAACCTCAAATTCCAAATCAACCCAAAATAATAGGTAACTCCTATTCAGGTTATTCTCTTTGCTTTTGCTTTTGTTGATCTTTTTATCGATTGTGGCTTTTCATATTATTCGAAAGATGGGAGATCTAGATTCTCTTTTGATGGATAGAGCATTTGAGGAGAACCTTAAAAAGATAGCTGAGGGAGATGACCCTCCCAATGCATTTGATTTCTCGATCAAGCCATTGGCTATCTAATTCATAGCCCATGCTTTTGGTCATTGTGCTATGGAGTAGCTTTATGATGCTTTGATTGACACTAAGAATGAAGTTGGAATTTGTACTGATAATCTTTAGAGAGGCGATGTGTAGCGACATGAAGAGTGCCTTTGACAGTCACATTGCAGATCTTAGGAAGAACTTCATGGACTTGGTTAATTCGAAGGATCAGTTGCTGGAGCTGATCTGGGGCTTGAAGACTACGGTGGCCATTGTTTTTAAGTCAAATGAAGACTTGAAGGCATTGAACTATGAGTATTTCAAAAAGAAGAAGAAGGCCGAAGATGATGCTATAGCCTTTAGAGAAGCTAACTCTAGACTTTTGGAAGAGGTGAGATAGCTTAAGGCCAAGAATGAAGACTTGTCAGAAAAGGAAAATTCCTGTGACAACATGATTAGGGCCATGCAAGATTTTGACAGTCACAGAAAGAAGGCTTGAAAGAAGTGAACATGAGATTTCCTCTTTTACTCCATCTTTTCTGAGAGAGTAGCTTAGATGATAGATTTTGACCACAATAAGAAGAAGGCCCAAAAAAGTGAACTTGATATTTCCTCTTTTCTCCCTTCATCTTCTTTTCTAAGATAGTAATCCAAACAATAGATTCTCCTTCCTTTTCTTTTTTTTTTTTGAGGAAACTTTTAACTTTTAGATGTACATTTTGTGCAACATCTTTAGAAATATGTGAAGATCATGTAGTTATTTATCATATTGTTTTTTTCTTTGCCTTTTTTTATGGCTTCCGCTATCCCTGTATACCTTGGTATTTTGAGATTTCATCTTCAAGGGGATTCTTAACCTTTCACTGCATTGTAGGCTGCCGCTCTTTGAAGGGGTTCTTCTGGAGTACTTTTCCTTTGAAAGTTTTGCCTTTAAAAAGTTTCCATCGAAAAATGTTCTTTCGAAGAGTTCCTTCGAAAAACTTCCATTTAAAGAGTTTTCCTTTCATAGGATTTTCATTTAGAAGGGTTTTCCTTTCACAGGATTTTCTTTCAAAAGGGTTTTCCTTTCACAGGATTTTCTTTCAAAAAGTCCTGAGTAATATAATTTATAAGTGCAAGTGGGACCTCAGGATTCTGCCACCTATCCCTTCCTTAAAGATGGGGATTAACAGAAGACAGTCTGACTGGATTAAAGCCACTTGTGGATTTCATCATCAAGGTTGTCTGTTCTATCCCTATCTCTTCATTTTATGCTTGGAGTTTCATTCCCTTCTTAATACTAGAAGATAGAGAACAAGGTCCTTATAGGTCTCTGTCTGTTAGCCCTAGTGCCTCATCTCCTCTTTGTTGATGACAAAAACACCAACAAGTGAGTGAGAGAAGTGACTGATGTCTTTAGTTTCAATTGTTCATTCCCAGGCCAAAGGGTGAATAAGTAAAAATCTAGGATTTTCTTTAACAAGAGGATTACCATTAACTGAAAGAGGATGATAGCCAATAAGTTGGGAATTCGAACTCAAGCGGAATGGAAGTATCTTGGGATTCCTCTCATTGGCAGAAATCCCATCAAGGCCAATTTTTAGCACATTATTGATGCAGTCAGAGGTAGAATTGCAGTGTGGGAAGCTAGAAGCCTTTCTTTGGCAAGGAGTGCTGTGCTCATCAATAGCATTCTCTCCTCTATCCCAGTTTATTCTTAATCACGTAACCTATGTTCCTTCCAACATCTTAGAGGAGTTGGAGACGTTGATTAGAAAATTCCTCTAGAGCTCAAATCTTCATGAGGAAGATATATATTACATTGCTGGGGAGAAAGTTACTATGTCCAAGCAAGCTATGTCCAATTTATGGGCTGATCCTGCATGGGTTGGTTACTTTAATGCCAAATATGGGCAGAGACCTAAAGTGTTTAAAGTTAGAAGAGGTAATTCCTTTTCTTGGAAACTCATTTGCCAAGGTAGCTGAATTATAAAGTCCAATACTATTTGGAACATCAGAACTGGAACACGTTGCTCTACCCTTGATGATCCTAAGGTTGACACCACCCCCTTAGCCAAGGCAGTAATAGTAGGTGGACAACAATAGTTGTTCAGGAATTGGCAATTGTATACTGCTTCAGCTTACCAAACATGTCAGCAGGAAACCACTTTAAGCTGCAGCCAGCAAGCTAGATCAGTGAGAAGGGGCTCGGTTAAAGACAACTAAAGGAGGGAGTAAACTTATGCTGGAGATGATTCAGCACCTTTTGAAGATTCCCAGACACCAACTACTGGAAGTCGATGGGGCAGCAACTAATAGCCCTTTCGATTTCTTTTCTTTTGCAAGTTCAACAACTTGTCTCAAAGAATCGAAGCAACAATTTATTAAAATCCTACTCACTTTTTTGTACCACATTTAGAGAGCAAGAAATGATAAGGTGCACAACAAGCCACATTCCTCTCCAGCTGTGTCACTTCACAAGCAATCGGCACGACCTATGTTGGATTTACTATCTCCAACTAGGGGAACTGGGAATCCACAAGCCCTTTGGGCTCGAGTAACCCTCCTCTCATTGGGTTCCTCCACCCCAGAGTTGGATTAAAATGAATTTTGATGGCCCCATTAAGGAGAACAGCTTGATGGGAGCAGAAGTGCTTACGTAGGACCATAAAGAAAACTTGTTAGAGGCGAAAAGCTTTAAACTCCACACCCAAACGGCCATAGTTATTGAGAAATCTACTGCTATTGAATCCCACAAAGTAGCGGAGAGATGGCTAGTCGAGCAGATGGAGTGTGGATAGAAAGTAGCTCATCCACATCATTTGGGCTACTAAAGAAAGAAAACCAGAGCCATTTTCCTTTCTTGTACATGTTTTGGAATCTTATAGAGATCATAGAGCTGACAACAAAGAAACCAATTTTATAGCATCTCTTTCCTATTTTGAGGATGTTGTTTAAGGGAATGCTCACCCAAATGAGTTTTGCATCATCCTTTTACGTGAAAGCATGTTTCGTATTTCTTGATGTACTTGTTTTTGCTTACTAATGCAATGTAGGCTAAGGCCTAGTTTCCAGAAAAGATTGTGTGCAGGGCTTGATCTTACCCTTAGGAAGAGAGATCAAGTTTATCCACCAGCATTTGCGAAGGTGATCTTGTAGATAGGCTTCTCTGCCTGCTTTTACGAAGGAGTTTGCTAGTTAGGGAGCACTAGGGGTGGAGTATGCTTTGTAGTCAAACCACCTAAAAATCTTAGTGTCACTAAATTGTTTCCTGTATACACTTGGATTTCTATAATGTGGTTTTATCGATCGAATTTTTCCTAAGTTTCTCCAATAGACCTAATTCATGTTTGAAACATGTTTTCACTGAAACAAGCCCTATCCAGAAACTGAGAACGTCAAAACTTATAATAAAAAGAGCTATATCAATGTTAAGTAATCACATTGAATAAGTTTTCTGGCAGGTCTACTGGCAGATGCTAAAACAAAACCTTTTAGCTATCTTCTTCTTCCAAGGAACTACCACACAGCAGATATCAAGCTCAATTCAATTATAATACTCGATTGAAAACATACAAGCAAAAAATAAAACCATGTTTCTTAAAATTATCACCTGGTAAATCAAGTAATACAATGATCACAAAATCATACACAGTTAAGCTTATGTTCGATGTTAACGACCAAAATTGCACAAGAAGTACTTAGAGCTTACAGAGAAGTGCAACAATCCAATAGCAAAATCATTGATTAAATGGAAAATATCTTACCACTGGTTAAATGGTATATACTTTATTAATAAAAGGAAATGGATTTCAATCTTATGAATAGGCTAGAGTGTAAGGTAAGATAACCAATGGATAAAATAAACATTATAGTTACTGAGCAACTCTAGTTCAATTCAAGCTGAAACCAATTAACATTAAAAGAAAGGAAAAATTACATACATACTATGTGAGATTTTATTTACATATTTATCACCTTATAAAATTTATTTACATTGGTCCATCCTATAATCTTAAATATTACATATATGCCACTCAAGTTAACATTCACTGAGAATAAACAACATATACATATATATTTCATATATAGGCCATCGTTGGCCCAACGTCATCCAATGGACACACCGATGGGTAGTTCATTGTTGTATCTGATCACAACTAACCAGTATATGCCAGTTATCATTGTCAGTCAACTGTGGCCTGTAACCATGCTGTTGGTCACTGTCGATGGCCATGTTGCTCAATGTCGGCCACCGGGCGTTGCCCGTTACCATCGCTGATGACAGCAATGGGCGTTTGAGTTAGGTTAATCATGATTTAACTATAATGATATTGATGGAATACCACTATTGAATATTAAAAATTACAAGGTGGTACACGCGTAAATAAATTTTAAAGAGTGGTTAATATGTAAATATAACCTTTCAAAGTGATAAGTACGTAATTGCCTCCAAAAACAATGAAGCTAGTCTTAAAAGGGAAGTAGACATGAAATGACATATAGGCCCCACATTAGTCTTTCAAAGCATAAATTGTGAACTTAAAAGCCCTCCTTAAAACCTTAACGAACATCAACAATGCATCATTGAACAATTGGTTTGAAATCTAAAAATTGGAAAAATTATGAACACAAAAAAAAAAAACATGAAAAAGAACAAAGTGAAGGAAAGGGGAAAAATGCAGCAGTATATATCCCACCAATCTATTAGTAATAGCACAAGAATGCTCAAACAAATGTGAAAGAATACGGCCAAGGAAAATTAAACAAAACATGATAACTTCAAGTAAAATTTATTTATCTAAAAAATTACCAGAATCAAACCAAACATCCATTGTATCAGTTCCCTTCTGATATTCTGAAGCAACGTTATGATATTTTTCAGGAAGAAGCTCTTTAGTTGACATGTTCCACCATGCATCACTACCTTTATTGGAAATTATATCTGCAAAATAGAACATTATCTTAGGTATTTCCAATTGCACCACCCAAAACTACAAACAACTTGTTGCAATAACAGTTAACCAAAACACTTAAAACGAGAGTTAATGACAGTGGTATAGAGAGAACAAACAAAAGATTCCTAAATATGAAGCAGTAGTGATCAATACTGGACAGAAAACACAAACAAAATGTGTCATCTTCCATACGACAACGTTAGCACTAATCCAGGGTTGTTGGTTATAGAAGGTATCCATCTAAAGAAAGGAAAAGGAACAGACCCCAGCCAACATGTTTGAATGTATAAAGAACTGAGTTAATAACAGAAACGCAAAGGGACTTGCACAACTCTTTTGTTCTCAGAGCAATATCAAAAGCTTCTCTTATTTATAAATGTAAAGAAAGTTCGATAACACTGAACTCTCAAGAAAGGCCCCAAGTTGAATAATTTTAGAAGGAAAACAAGATAACCATTGTAAGAGAGCTTCTTACCCCTAACATGTGAGATAGTCTCATGGTTAATAAGTGGTTCATTCGTGTGAACATGATAAAAGACTGGAATAGGAACACCCCAAGTTCTTTGTCGTGAAATACACCAATCAGAACGGCTCACTGTCATGGCAGTGATCCTGTTTTCTGCCTGTTTAAAAGATATTTCACATAGAGTAAATTTTATTTGAAGTTATAAAATTATATGCTTTGAAGTTAAATTTACAAAGAAGCAGAAAATCGAGTATGAAAGAAGACAAATAGTAAAATTTGTGACAACATAGTTTACAAGAAACATGGTCATGGAATAAGAAAAAACTACTATCATAGCAAATCTATGCAATGACGTACAAACTGATACTCCATGAAAATTGGTAAGATAATACCTGGGGAGGAATCCAATTAACCCCATTGATGGCATCCAATGCAGCCCGTCTAAACCCATCAACAGAAGCAAACCATTGTTCGGTGGCTCTAAATATTGTTGGCTTCTTAGTTCTCCAATCATATGGATATTTGTGTTCTACGTAACCAATAGAGCATTTAGTTTGAGGTATTAACCCTAGCAAATTTCAATTTTCTCTGTGCTCGTAAAAACCATTTAAAAGGTTCATTGAAAGATAAAGACTTAACTATAAGGTTCTTCTGCAAGTAGTAGCAAATTGTCATCAAGATACTTAACTACTGCAATGTTGCCATTGCCCAGAACATTCAAACCACTGAATCGACCAGCTTCTTCAGTAAAATTTCCACTGTCATCAACTGGAGAAAGTATCGGTAGACCATATTTTATGCCAGTCATATAGTCCTCTAGACCATGACCAGGAGCAGTATGAACAAGTCCGGTTCCTGACTCAGTTGTGATATAGTCTCCACCAATGACAACAGGGCATTCATTGCCATCGACAGGGTGAATATACCTATTATCATGTCAGAGTGCAACAATTGAGACCTTTTAGAATCACTGGAAGAATATTGTGGAAGCTACAATAAACTCACATTATGATAAAGTTTGGTAGAAATATGATTACTAATAGAGGAAGACAAACAACAATTAATCTCAAAGTTGAAACCTGCAATTTTCCAAAGCTGATCCTAAAAAAGATTTCCTAATTGTGAGCTTCACTCCCCACTTTGATTCGAGTATATTTATGAGATCCAAAGCCATAATAATGAAGAGTTTCTTTTCCCCATTTCTCAAAACACTCCCAGTATTTATTTGCTTTGCTCCAGAAGACTTAGCTAAATGCACCTCAGCCACACAATACAAAAGCGCAGGATTCACAGCCACAGCTGAAAAGTTGGACAATCAAATTACTACATCAAGAGCAAAGTGATGAATCTTACAAGTCTTCATAAGAATATTCAACAAACAAACTCAATAAACATTAACTACTGTATCTACAAAAAGAACAAGAAAAGTAGACAGGTTTCCTAATAGCTATTAGCCATACGGACTTCCTGAAAGTTCTTTTTAATTTATTCCTGAAAATAGCAATATGGACTTTGTATACCATATATTCCCAAGTCATAACGTAAAAGCTTAAGCTCTATATCAGTTCATCAACTTTTTGGTTAGTTGGTTACTAAAGATTAAAGAGACTTTGTGTTCCTTCCTAAGTTATCTTAAAAAAATAATTGGACAAAACAAACGGTACAAGTAGAAACTTGAAATCCTTACCAGCATTTGCTGGGATGGTCCAAGGAGTAGTTGTCCATATGGCCATAAACAGACTTGGAAAATAATCTTCAAAAAGGCCATAAGAACCAGCAGAGGCCCTAACCATCTTAAAAATAGAGTATATGCTCTTAGATACATGACCCTCTGGATACTGTAAAAGGCATCATGATAATAGTCTTAGTATATTTTTTTTTGAAGTAATAACAGTCTTAGTATTAACAACAGCAGATTAATTACTGAAAGGAAACCGGTCACAACTTTGCCTTTATAATATGGTTTAATTAAAAAACTCGAATAAAATATTAGATTTAAATTTATAAGCAAGAGCCGGCAAAACAAGCATAAATGTAAAGAGGGATAGGATGTGTAAAGCAGTTGGGATGAGAAAAACAACTGAGGTTGACTATAGACAACTGCATCAACAGAGTAACATTTTCTTCAAGTACAAGCTTCAACCTCACAGGCATAGATTTTGGAGTATCTGGATAATAACAAGTGATTAGCACTACTACATTCACACTGAAATAGATGTCATGTTAAACAAAAGAGCCAGCGCTCATCAGTACAATGTTCATATTAGCTCTAAGTCAACATGCCAACATATTTTAGTTGTTTTGCACAAAGATAAGTATTCAAGTAGCATAGTGTAAATATAAGATAGTAATGTTCTCATAAAAGTAGAAAAAAAACTCTGTAATACTGATGACTTTAAAATAGGTATTTGATATTCTAGTATATAAATTGGCGGTAGATTTCCATGGATGCCTAAACACATGATTGATATAACAAGAAGATCAGTTCCTATTAGAGTCTATGAATCAACAATGCACAAAAATCAAAACACTTCAATCCATTCATACTAAATCACCAATTACCTCTAGCTCTGCCTCTGCAAGTGCTGTGCGAGAAGATGGACTCCAATGAACAGGCTTCCGACCTCGATAAATGTATTTCTCAGTGACCATCTTACCAAATACTTCTATCTGGCAAAGGGAACAAAAAGAGTGACATTTTTTTACTTGCAGACACGTTAGATATATACACAGCTGACATAAAAATCAGGGAAAAACAAGTATAGAACAGTGTAAGTAATGAGCTAAAGCTAACCAACAACCTTGAACAGTGTTGAATCCCCATAGCGACAATAGCCTACCAAGCAATAAAGACTTGGCCTTGTTTGGTTAGGGCAAAAAAACCTCCAAACTCTTCCAAAAATACTTCCATCAATATTTTATATTTATTTCTCATCATACACAAATTTAAATATTAAAAATCAATTTTATTTCACATACTACACAAATTCTAACCTTAAAAATTAACTTTATTTTACATCCCAAATCTCCAATAAAAAAAATCAATTTTATTTCACATCCAACACAATTCTCAATAATAAAATAACTTTATTTTACATCATAACATTAAAATATATTTCTTTATCTCTTTATCTCAAAAAACTTTCAAACAATACCAAAATTTCCCCCAACTAAACTAGGCCTTAAACGCGAATACAATCCCAGAAATAATGGCATAATGCCAAAAAGAGGTAAAAACTTCAGCAGAGAACAAGAAAGTATATAAATATCCACATTTACAAGAGAGAATCTGGCTGGTTAATAGGATAAGATCAAGTATACTTGAAAGCCTACAATTTGCTCTCCAAGGCAAAGAAATTTTCTTTCAGGGAAAAAAAAAGTGAAGCCATAAATAACCAGCAGATCCTTTGGAATCAAGCATCAACCTGTGCAGCTTCATATTCTGGATAAAGTGTTAAATATGGATTGTTCCAGTCGGCCCACACCCCATAACGCTGCAAAATATACAAAAAACAAATGAGTGCAAACTGAACAAAATGACGCATGAATCATTAAATAGATCAAGAGAGTAAAAGCAAAACTCAAAAACCAAGAAGAAGTTATAAGTTCAACAAATTGTCTGGCAGCATGAGGATAAGAAAATAAAACGAATAAATGAAACCTTAAAAGACTTCATTTGAAGGTTGACAGTCACTTTCGCGAATTTGGCAGCATATTTTCTCAATGTCAATGCCGTCAATTCATTTCGAGCAGCCTGATCCATTGACTGCAGTACTGGGGTATAAACAAATACAAGCCCCATAAGCAGGCCAACAGAGGGACAGGAAAGAGCACAGCATTACGAGTAAAACAGTGGTCTAGTCTAACATGAATTTAAAGTATATGAAACAGCTATAGAAACATGAAATATATGAGTGTATTAGATAAACAAAGGACTAAAATCTAGACTTTTATGTAAGTTGCTTTAGAGCAAACTAAGAGCTCAAACTTGGATGAAATAAAAATAAGATGTACAGCATTCGACAGTTAAGATTTATAAATCTTATAAACAAACTGACTTATACAATAAGGTAATGTGTATGGAGAAATGAACTCAAGAACTTTAACTATGCTTTTATGTGTATGGAGAATTGACCACCTAAGACATAAAATTTCTAAATTTTAATCATAGATGATTATAAAATTTAGAAATCAGAAAGGATAATAAGTCCTTATCAAATTCTCAATCAGATTATCCTAACTCATAAACAATTTTAATTAGAGTCCAAAAGCTCAATCTTCTTATGGAATTAATCGAAAATATTCAAAAGAGATGGAAAGTACAAGGATTCTTGAAGGCAGTGATAAATATGGGCTCAACTATGGTTTGAAGATTCATAGCTAATAATCCACTGTCCAAATAACTAGAGAACCAAACAGGACACCATTAAAATATAGACAGTAGATCTCAGTCCATACAACTGGGAAAAAACAACCATGAAGAGAAAATGAATATGAAAATATCAAACTGTAACAAATAAAATGGAAAGAGAACTGTATACAAAAGCCTATCCACTATAGACCTTAGAAGACAACCATTGGTCAGCAGCCACTTTGCAATCCACTTGATCCAACACCCTCTGTGTAGAATTGTCAATGAGGACACCCATTGTGCTCACAACACAACTCAGAGAATCAATATGTATTCATTACCCATCGACCTTCCATCATCATGAAACTTTACAGAGGTGGAAGTTTGTTGAAGAGCAGTGCATGAGGTTTGAAGTGTGATGATTTTCCTCAAGCAAATTGGCGATGTGGAGAATGCATCGATGAGGAGCCCACACCATTGCATCGACCAAAGATTCTGCAGGCTAATTTGGGAAATTAGGGCTGCACAACTCTGTAGCATAACCTCTAGACTAGTGGTTTAAGTATGAATTTAATGGAAAATTTAAAATTCCGTCTCCTACTTTGCTGTCCAATTACAAATTAGCCCAAATTTATTTCCAACTCATTCAAATTGAACTCAACTCAACCTAAATCATCACCGAGTCTCCTAAACTGCATCCATGTGCATATGAACTGGTCTTTCCCCTCGTCAATACTTTATAAATATTATCTCCTCAATTACATGCATAAATTTAATTAATCATACTTCTAATAACCCAATTGACATGCCCTCAGCACAACAAAACCCTCCTTCTTTGGCCAACAGCTGGTATGAAAATTAGATAACAATTGGATTTTGAAAGGCCATGGATGCTTGCAACATGAATGAACGTCATCTCAATTAACTAGCTTGCAGCATGTAATGCCGTTCTAAGAAATGGTTTGCATTTGGAAGGGAAAGGGAATGTAAAATCAATGAGAACAAAAGAAAGCACATTTTTTGTCAGGATGCATTTGCTCATGCACGCTTAGAAAAGAAAACACACTGGTCATCAAGATGCATTTGTTGATACACACTCAAACTATTCAATAACAAGAAAGACCAACAATATTGAGGAAATCTACAAAGAATTAACAATATTGGATCACAGTTAGCAGAAAACCAGTATCAAGCAACTAAAAATGGCATGCTCTAAGGTAATATTTGAACCTGAGACTTTTACGCCATCCACTAGAAACACACAAACAGAACCATATGTATCAAGTACGTTACAAATATTGAGGTCATCGAATTTTCCAAATGCTTTGAAAAACATTCCATAAAAGACTAAAATGAAAGATTATATACTACAAAGATAGTGCACAATTGCAGCTACACTTGCCTTTTAACTCAATAGGAAGGCCATGGCAATCCCAACCAGGTATAAACTGGACTTTATAATTCTGAAGAAGCTGCAGAAGTAAGAGTTAAGATTAAGACTTTGATGTAATAATAGGAGTATATTTAATAAAATGCAACTCCAGATGATCTTGTTTTTCAGTTATAAAAATAAATTAAAATTAAAAGCGTGGCAATTTATGCCAGAAGTTAAATTCTGATGCATCGCAAAGACATAACAGCATCTTCCCAACCTCAATTCTTGACTTGCATGATTATATGTCACATGACTTCTAAGTTTAGCCACGTTAAAAATAATAAGAAACTTAAAGCTAATACATCATTCAACACGAAAATAAAGTATTACACATTCAAGAAAATTACACATAATTAGTATCCAAACTCCAAATTAGCATATTTAAATAGCAAATCATTACAACTATGCACAAAATATTTTCTAATATAATTATATAACAAATAAAATTTTTCAATCTCACGAATTTAAATTAATTTTAAATTATACTTAAACACATCTTATAATAAATAAAAATTTAGTAACTAGATTTGGCTTATCACTATAAATTCAATAAATCCTATCTAGAATTTCAAAATTAATTTAAGATTTTCTCAAGTTAAAAAACAAAAAGTAATTTCCCTTAGATAATTTTATGATCATACAATTATGGTCAAACCAAATAATCAAGCCACTCAAATAAATTTCATTAGGTTCAAATAATCAATAATAATAATAATAGATTTCAAAAAGAAATTTTACCTCAACAAAATTTAGGTACCTCTGTGCAATTTAACCTGAGCATGTGGAAGTGTAGCACTAGCACGTTGTTAACAGGTGCAGGGGATCGACTAAGAATGAGGATGCATGGAGTTTGTGTGCATCGCCGAGATGACATTGAGGAAGGAGATCAAGCTGCGTGGCGCAGTGAAGTGCGACAGCCTAGGATGACACGAGTTTGTAACTACGAAGCCAGGCAGGCAAGAAGAGGGATAACGAGGCGGATGGATGTGTCGTAGCCACATAGAGTGGGTCCCCACACAGGATCTCATATGTGGGTTGCGCCACAAGATTGTGTGCGTGTTTGTATGCACATGGTGGTTTTGCATGGGTGGTGCAACTATCCGTGAAGAATTGTGCTCAAGAGGTGAACGACAAGGTGATGTAATTGTGTGCATAGGTGGATGGTCAGTGATCAATTGGTCGGCGGGCAATGCAAGGCAAAGCAGTGCAAAGAAGTGGCAACTGGGATCACATGGAGGAGCAAAAATTAGGTGTGTATAGAGAAAATGAGGTGATAAAGGAATGAGGAGGAAGAGAAAATTTGGGAATTTTTTTTTTTTTTGCTCAAAGGAGATACCTAGGTTATTCTAGGATTTTCTCACCTGATACTAGCCTCACCTTTGCCTTCATAAGATTTAACAACTCATAACTCAACCCTAAATTTCATTGATCATCTAAAAACTTCATTACAATACTAGACGATCCCTTTATATAGAGATACCAATTACATAAAATAAAAATAATAAAAAATATAGAAAAAAAAATATAAGTTACACTAATGCTAAATAAGTACAAAAATAAAAAATTACGAAGATCTCATCTTTCAAATCAGCCAAGTATTAAATAAATGTGCAACAACTAATTTGATAATCATTAATCAAATTAAATCAACACATATTTGATTCTTCAATTAACATCAGGTAGAAATGGAATGAACCTCAGTCATGCTGCCAGGTGTCCTCGCCCAATGTTTTGGAGATATTAGAAAATTGTATGCTCCACATCAATTCATATGTATTCGGCTTTACTTTGGGTGAAACAATCATGTAAGGCTAAGTTTAAGAAGGAATTCATGTAAGGTAACACGAGGAACTAGAAGCTCATACTACCTATATTAGTCAATCTGTAAATAACATATCTGACAATTGTGGTGACTACCTTGTACCGATTTATGATGTCCTTCAAAATTTTGTTCAAAGCATGGCCCATGTGCAGGTTCCCATTGGCATAAGGTGGTCCATCATGGAGAATGAAAGTTTCCTGTCAAATATAGTCAAAAATTTAATTTAAGCTACGAATTAAAATAGGATCCATCACAATCATGCACCTGCATCTACAGCTTAAAGCCCAATACATCATACACACAATATAACATACCCCAGTATTCCTATCAACGACCCGCTTGAAGACCTGATGGTCCTCCCACAATTTCTGAATTTCCGGCTCCCTTACAACAGAATTTGCACGAAGGCCGAAAGTGGTCTTCGGAAGATCGATAGTGTGCTTGTACTTTCCCTCACCTTGCGTTGAACCTTCAAAGTAGAGCAAGCATGATAATTGATAGATCAATATTTGTCCATATATACGCAAATTCAAATTTTTCCAAAAGGGTAACTAGGGTTCTGCCACGATCCACCTAAAACAGAAAGAAAACTACCTTCGGGAGTTTTTTTTGCCGCCATTACTGGTCCCCGAGCGCGCCGCTTCGATCCGGAATGAAAAATCTCACAGAGCTCAGTACAATAAAGCCTGGAAGGCAAAAGAGAGCAAAATGAAGAGGCTTTACTGTGCGCGAGACGCTTCCTCTGAGAGGATGCCTGGAAGCAACGGAGTCTTATTAAGGACAATTAGTTCGGATTACTAAACTAGCAGTCGAGAAGTTCGAATAGGGATTGATAGATTACCAAAGAAGCACCGAGAACTAATTTGGCTTCGCCGGAGGTGAGTACTGGCGAGGCCGCGGCGAACTTGAAGAGCGCCGCGGCGTCCATAGTGAATTAACGGGAAGAGGATGGCCGTCGCCAGGGACTTGAGCGTCATTGCGTCATTATATCGGATGGACGAGGTCCTCCTGGGATGGTAATGGCGGGATAGGGTGAGCAGGGGTAACCGGATCGGTTCATTTGCTTTGCAGCATTTTGAATCTAGGGTTGTCCATGATTTGACCGATCCGATTTCAGCTCAAAATTAAATTAAATTTTTTTAATTTAATTTAATTTAATTTAAAAAATAAATAAAGAGAGTTTGATTCAATCTTGATTTAAGCTGAGTTTGGATCATTTGTTATCGATTCAAGCTCAATTCGAGCCAAAATAAATCCGACTTTCAATTAATTTTTGATCTTTTATCCAAATATTATGTATAAATATATTTGTTCATTCAATCAGCTTAAACTACGGTTATTCATTTTGATTGATTATTTAAAAATAAAAATTAAAAAATAATTGATTAATTTAAATGATTATAGAGAAAATTCTAATGAAGCCTTTCAGTAAACTATTGAAAAAACTACATAATAAATCTAGTTACATATATAAATGTATATGTAATATTTTTTATTTTTTTAATTGATCTGATTTCGAGTCATCTCGATTCAATCCTATGCCAGCTCAAAATTAAATTGATGAAATTTTCGAACTAAGAAAATGGCTCGTTAGTTGGCTCATTTAGATCGAATCGAGTTCGATTTGATTCAAAATTTGATTCAATTTTCGAACGATCTTCGAGCAAAATTAACAGCCTTATTTGAATCTCAATGATGTCACACACATATCCGGTTCATTTGCTTTGTAGCATTTTGAATCTCAATGATGCCACACACACACACACGCATAAGTTAATTTAAGGGTAAATTATGCATAAAACATTTTATGAATAAATTACATTTGAGTTTCTAATTTTAATATAATTATCAAATAAATTATTTCTAATTTTTTTATTATTATAAGTTTTTAAAATTCCAATTCTACAAATCTTCCCCTCTCCCACTTTAATTAAAAAAATTTATTAATTAGTTAAAATTTTAATGAATATAAAAGGATTTTATTTTAATTGGTAACTCATAATTTTTTTTATAATTTTAAACTATTATTAATTTATATTTTATAATTACTTTTATTTTTTTACCTAAAAATTAGTAAAATAATATTTTTAAATAACATTTAAAAAAATAATATTGAAGTTGCCTCGAGAATGAGCGATCGCTTCTTGGGCTGCTTCAATATTATATATTTTTTATGGAATAGTTAAAGGACATTGCCTCGTTTGGTTGGAGCTACTTTGTTTGCCCAACACAAATTTCAACTATAAAAATCAACTTTATTTCACATTTAATGCAAATACGAATATTAAAATTTAAAGTATTTTACATTTTACACACTTTCTAATATTAAAATAAATTTCTCTCTCTTTAAACTTTAAAAATAAAATATTTTTTTCTCTTGTTAAAAAAAAAACTCGAACCAAACTAGGAAGATCATTTGTGAGTAAGTTTATCAATGTTTTAAAATATTATATTGATATACAAAAATTTAGTGTGATAAAATTTTTTATTAGAGCTTATAAATTATATATAATATGATAAAATTTATAAAAATGTATTAATAATTTAATTCATATATTTTTTTAAAATATTAAATAAAAGATATAATTTTATAATATTTTGGTGACATATACATAATATTTACTTTAATGATAAAATACATGATTTTTCAAAATTAAAATATCTTTTATGTAAATTTTATAATTTTTTTTAGATAGTGAATAGAAAAAATATTATTTTTAATATTATTAGGTAAAATAAAATTATTTAATTATTAAAAATTATGTTTAATCATGAATATAAAATAAAAGTTTATTTTTTTATTATAATATGTGGAGGTAAAGATAAATTTAATTTTTAAAATTAAATTTTATATAAAATGTGAAATAAAATTAATTTTTAATATTTAAATTTATAAATAATGTAAAATAGAAAAAAACTTATTTGAGTTCGATTGATCAAAACCCCATACTTCGATTGCTAATATTTTTTTAGCAAGGAACCAAGGTATGGAAACATAGTTAGACCCTTTGTGAGTATTGGGTTTTGATCAATCAAACTCAACTCAACTCACTTATTTTTATTTATTAATTAATTTTTAATGTTCGGGTGGTATACTGTCATTTAAGCTCTGTTTGGTAATAAAAAAAGAAAAAAATTTAATTGAATTTTTAGTCATTTTAAAAAATATATATGATATATAATAAAGTGAGTTGATTATATTAAAAATTGTGTAAGATGTGAAATAAAGTTGATTGATTTATTGATAATTGTGTTAGATGTGAAATAAAATGATTATTTAATATTAAAATTTATGTGGGATGAGATTAAAATAATTTTTAAAATTTTTTTTAAAATAAATTTAAGATTTTGGCACCTGGCTAATTTTAGTCATGATTTTTAGCCCATTACCAAACATGCATATATCTTCTAAATTTAAATGTTTTCTTGTTCAATAAATCTTTTTTTTTTCTGCTTCTAAATTTAATATTCAAAAATAGAATTTAACATTAAAAAAATAAAAAATTACTGTTATATCTAATGTATTAGTAAAGTTAAAGTTTAAAAAATTTTAAAGAAAATAAAATATATGAAAGTAATTGGACTATATAATATCTCAATAGATGTTTGAAAATGTATAAGAGATGAATGAATGTCTTGACTTATTAGATTATTTAATATAACTTTGATAATTAAACGAATGCCAAATAAATAGAAAAAGAGTACATTGGTATTTATTTACAAAAATAAAAGCAATGTGCAAGATTATACTAATTATAAAGATATTAAATTAATAAGTCATATTTTAAAATTCTGAAAAAGAGTAATTGAGCTGATATTGAGTTGTAATATTAGAGTTTTAAAGAATCAGTTTGGTTTTATATTTGGTAGATCCACTATAAAAGTTATTCATTTATTGAAAAGTTTAATGAAATAGCTTAGATCTGGCCCTGTTTGGCACGAGTACCAAAATAATACTAATTTAAAATATAATAATAATAATAATAAATAAATTTTTTTAATTATTCTACACAAATTTTAATATAAAAAATATTATTTTATTTTACATACTCAATAATTTTTAATAAAAATATCAATTTTATTTCACATCTTAGACCAAAATACTTGAATCGAGTATTTTGACTTAAGATGTGAAATAAAATTAATTTTTTTATTAAAAATTATTGAGTATGTGGAGTAAAATAATATTTTTTTATATTAAAATTTGTGTGGAATAATTAAAAAATTTATTTATTGTTATTATTATTATTATTTAAATTAATACCATTTTGGTCTTCATTTTAGATCTCGCGCCAAACATGAGAGAGATAAAAAAATCTACATTTAATTTTTATGAATTTGTAAAAACTTATGATAAAGTTTCGAAGGAAATACTTTAGAAAGTTTTATTAAAAAAATGAATTTGCACTATGTATATTCAAGTGTTCAAAAACATACATAAAATGATTGTTACTTATGTTCGAACATAAAATAGTTTAACTGAGAATTTTTAAATTATAGTTGAACTATGTCAAGCCTCAACTTTAAGTCCATATCTTTTTATATTAATTATAGAGACCCTGATTAAACATATCTAAAAAATAATATCTTAATATATATTTTTCATAGATGATATTCTTCTTAATGATAAGATTAGAGAAGAAGCTAAGGTAAAACTTGAGTTATAAAGAAATACTTTAAAATCAAAAAGTTTTTATTTTAGCAGATCAAAAATTAAATATATAGAGTACAAATTCAGTCAAGATAGAAGTGCTTGTATTAATCAAATAATAATTGATAATTAAACTATCAGGAAGAGTGAGTGATTTAAATACCTTAAATCAATTATACAAAATAACTGTAAAATACATGAGAGTGTTATCAACAGAATTTAATAGGATGACTAAAGTATATAAATACTTTTAGTGTATTGTATAATAAAAAAATTTACTTACACCTCTATAGAACAGTTATAAGACTAATAATATTATATGGGCAGAATACTGATTCATAAAGTAAAAACACACAAGTAAAATAAGTATCACATAAATAAAATATTAAGATAGATAAATAAGTATATACAAAAAAGATAAGATGAAGAATGAGTATATTCATAAAAAGGTTAGGATTGCCTCAATTGAGGATAAGCTCACGGAGAGTCAGCTAAGATGATTTAGATATATAAACTGTAGGCCGATAGAAATTTTAATGAGAAAAGTTGAGTTTGGGATGAGATTTAGCGCCAAACGGAAGAAATCGAGAAGCTACTCGTCCTCTTCTTCGCTGCTGCGCCCCTCATCCTCCTCTTTGCCGCCGCTCCGCTCGTGCTTCTCTTCGCCGCCGCTTCACTCGTGCTCTTCTTTGCCGCCGCACTACTTGTCCTCTTCTGCACCGCCATGCCACTCGTCTTTGTCTTCGCTGTCAGGTCCTAAAGAGAAAGCAGAGAAGAAAATAGAGATCTAGGTTTAGGTATGGATTTGAGCAGAGAAATCACCTTCAAGCGGCAGCCATGAAGAGGAAATGCGGAGAATTAGGGCAACGCGGAGAATTAGGGTGATGCGATAGAATACAGTATTATCTCATGATGTCGTTAGATTTTGGATAACATCTAGATGTCAGCTTATAATAGTAAATTTATAATTAATTATAATATAATTTAAAAATATTATTAAATTAAATAATTATTTTTTTAAAATAACATAATATAATATTGAGATAATACTAAATCAAATGCTCCCTGAGATCATTTAATTGAATAGTTAATATTACCGGGAATTCACTCCAAATTAACATACTGTAGCTAATTTTGCAATTATTAAATGAAATCATGTGTTAATTTTGCTGTATATTTCTTCTTTGACTATAATTTATTTTCTAGATTAAGCTATCTCAATAAAATAAAGATAATTATATAATAATTAGGAGATATATCTTAAGGGACATTTGATTCGTTGTTATCTTGGTATTATGTCATGTAATTTACATATCATAATATTTAGATATTATTTTTTAATTAATAATTTTATAATATTATAGAAAATTATTTATGTATCAAGATATCATTGAACCAAACGCACCTTAGTAAATTAATAAAATACTTGCTATTAGAGTATAATTCACTCTATATTATTATATTTCAATTAACTATTAACATTTATATATCTATTGCATGATATATTTATATAATTTAATTGAATATATGCTATTTTATTAGAATTTACTCCAAATTAACTAATGATTTAATGAGATAATTTCTCTAAATGATTGCTATTTGGTGAATGTTCATTCTATATTAAGCAAATTTTAATTAAATAAAGATACTTATACAAGAATTAGAAAATATTTTGCAATAATTCAATAAAACGCGTATGATTAAATTATAATTCCTTTTATACATAGGCATGTTTACTAAATATAAGTATTTACATATTTATTAGAACATGTATCAAGATGATTCTATCGAATTCTTATCATTAGGTTAGAATTCATTTTATATTAATTGAATATCAATAATTATACAACTATACAATAATATCGCATGGTAATTTTGCTTAATACTTGCTATTTGATGATATTTCACACTTAGCTGATATATCATTATAATTTAATAAAATATGTGCTACTAGATAATAAGTGTTTATTTATCAATGTATTTCAACTAAATAGTAATTTTTAAATATTTTTTGGGAAATTTGTCATTATAGTTCAATGAAATAGTTGTTATAACAAAAGATTTATTTCCATCCAATTAATTATAGATAATCATACATCAATAAGGCAACATTATATTCAATTTTACCACAATTAAATAATATATCATTGTAATTAAATTAATTACTTACTATTAGATGATACATTTTTCCATATCAATATCTTTCAAGTAAATATTAACATTTTGATCTCGATGAAATACATGGTTTAAAGGGATAACTCTACCTATATCAATACATTTAAATAAAATATTAACATTTATAATTTTATTTGATGATATATTGAAATAACTCAACTGAATATTTCTATTACACAAGAATTAATTTCAAATTAATTGATTATAGCTAATTCTGCAACTACTTAGATGATATTATTAGGTTGTTTTACTGCATAAATACTATTTGATAATAATTCACTTTATATTAAACTATTTCTACTAAATGAAAATAATTATATATGAATTAGATGATATATTACAAAATTTGATAAAATACATGCTATTCAATGATGATTCTTTTCAGTTTTTACGTTTTTTTAATTTATGTTAGACATTGAGTTGTGTTTTAAAGTTAGTTCTTTGAGATATAAATTTAGAAATAAATTATGATTGAATCTTTTATTTAATTAAATATATTTTGATGCTATTGAAATCATGAACAATGATTAATGCATGTGTAACGCACATCTTTACAAAATTAACACAAAAACGAACATAACATTTAAAGGTTGTCTTATTTACCCAAACCAAAAATTAGGTCTGATTTCACATAGGTTTATGCAACGCAATCATCAAATAATAATAAAATATTAAAATAGCAATAAAAAAAACTTAGTCAAATTATTATCAGAGACTTGATATCCCAAAATTTAAAATAAATGTGTAGCGTTAAAAGGTGATCTCAGATTATATCCATTTGATGTAAACATGAGATTTGCAACACCATCGAATATAGACAAAGATCAAAAATAAAAAATAAAAACACATCACGCCATCGAATATAGACAAAGATCAAAACACCCAACGATTAACGGAAAAGAAAGGAACGAAGACGTGCACGTTACACAAATCAATGAGGGAGCAACCCGTGCTCTGCAATTGCAACCTCAAACGCCCGCATCCTTCTTCCGCGATGGAATCCATTGCGGTCGTAAGAAGATATCTCTGAAATATTTAGCTCTTTGCAAGCTTTCACAATCGCTTCACCCACTCTGTGAGCAGCTTCCTTTGGTTGCCAAAATAAAAGATACATATATATATATATGTACGTACGTTAGCACTTCGATATATATGAAAAGAACAAGTATTTTATAAAGCACGAAAGTAAGTTTAAATAGAAATTATTTTTAACTTAAGATTTGCAGATCGTACAAAAAACTATCAATCATTTATGGACTGAGAACAAACACATCATAGGATGATAAGGCTAGCAATCAAATGTGATAAGTAAATTGTCTATAGAATATGTATGATTCATTAAAATTTCTCTTCTTTCCCATAAATCAGCATTTACATTTTAGGTACCATTTGTGGTTGACAGCTGAGATATGATCACATGCTACCGATTTGGATGGACATGTGATCAGAAGAAAACTTGGGAAGATCGGATATTGATGGTAGACAAATTAAACTAAACAAAGATTTCTAGATACCATTGATTTGATTTAACAGATGATCTTTGAATTTTGGAATGATTTTTTCTTGTAATAGATTTACTTCCTAATAAGTCATGAACTATTTGACAATATGTAACTTTTGCATTTATGTTATGCTAATTTTATATTTCCAAATCAATGTTGTAAGACAGGTTTATATAGCATCTCCACCATATTTGTGATGTCTGTGGCCGAAGAGGGCGGGAAGTGATTGCCGGGTGATGTCCTAAGAGAAATGAATCACTGAGGCAAAGTGCGGCTCCTAACAGGCTTCTAGGCCGAATAATGAGTGGTGAGAGAGGCACAAGAATGAATTGTCCCACATCGGAAAGGAAGGGAGATCCTGAGCTGTATAAGTAGATAACGTGATTCAAAATAGTAGAGACGCCTTTTGGGGCAAAACTATGAGGTTGGTGATTAAAAACTCCGTAGTTAAGCATACTTGGGCTGGAGTAGCACTAGAATGGGTGACCTCCTGGAAAATGCTCAAATCACGCAGTTTTCCTAAAGCCAAAACGGACAATACCTTTACAATGAGATCATGGGAGTTACAATATTGTACTGGCATTAAACTAGAATCAATAAAAAAAATTTACATTGGAAAATCTGATTTCTATAAACCGATATCCCAGATAAGGAGGTTTAAGCCTAAGGTATAATCCCCTAAACCCGATCTCGCTACTTCTTCGGCCAACCATCAGCCTCTGCCTCCTTTACGTAGCGTAAAAGCTTGAGATGTTGCCTCCATAGGCTACAGCTGAGTCACTTAGCCCTTGATTGACTCCGCCTTCACGCCAGGCTCTGTTACCCGTCCAAAGTCCCGGTTGTGTCATGCTATCAGGGTTTGCCTACTTGTGAACCTTTTTAGCATCTTCATAGTCAACCAATTGAGTTTGTGAAATATTATATCTAAGGGCAATGCAACTTGCTACAAAGGGGTAGGTCTTGAAAATCAGATAAAATGTTTAGGTGAAGTCAAAGACAACTTATAACTTAGTGATGTAGAATAGATAAATGAAAATGTAAGCAAAGAGATCAACAGAATCCAATTACAGATCAACCACAACCTAAAGTAAAAAAATTAAAAATTAATTTTATAATGACTAAGAAATATTCAATCCTGCAAAAATGATTCGTTAAAATTTTAATCAAAAGAGATCCAAGATAATTGAAAAATTACCTATTCAGATTAGGATTCAATTCGAGTTTCATTAAATCAGATAAGAAAGAACAAGTTTTGGGTTCTCACAATATAAACCAACGATTATTTAACACTTAACCATATTCAATCGCATAGTGGAGCAATTCCGAGCAATTCCAGGTGAGCATCAAAATTCCATGCGGCTCACAAACAACTAAGGTGGCTTGGCAGCTCAGTAGAGAGGTCCAGTAAGAGAGGTCAGAACGTAGTGAGCGACACAACGACTTGGCAAGAAGGTTTGACGAGGGTAGTTACAAGGCATAGAGGTTGCATGTGACTTCATGTGTGCGACTTAGTGCACATAGGTGAGCTAACGAGGCTAATGCTGATCTAAAACTAACTAATGGCATGTGGCTCGCATGTCCAATCGAGTGCTGGAATCGAATGAATGACAAAGTAGATGAAGTGTGTTCCTGACAAATGAACAGAACTGAATTAAGAATGTTGGTGAACTGAAATGGATGAATATTGAGAGGGAGAGAGGGGGGATGGAATCAATCCAAACGGAACGGAGTTAAGTGAGTGAATTTAGGGATTGACACCGAAGGCCCAAGTTCTTCTGATGTAGAGGGCATGTTGGTTTGTCTACTGTCATGTCGACACAGTCTTCACATTCGATAGAAGATTGGCCAATCATCTAGTTTAATACTTATATTATGTTGTCAGATGTATAAGTTGGTTAGACTATTTATGTCAGTGAGAATGTCCACTCTAGTGTCATGTATTTATGTTAATTAGAATTTGTTTAATTTGGCTTGCTTGGATCCAAATAGAATCTTTTATGTTCAATTTGGGTCAAGTCGACCTCTATTAAGCGAGATTGGTTGAAATTGATTCAATTGGACTCAATTATATTAAGTTGGGTTCAATTGAGATCAATTAGGTCTTGTTTTGGTCAAGTTTAATTAGTTTTTGGTTTTTTTGAGGTCAAGTAGGTTATATTGGACTCAAAATAAAGAGGTTGGATTGGTTCATGAGAAGCATTACAACTGGAAGGACCAAATTGCAATTGGTCCATTAAATTCAATTAAAACACTTAGCCCTAAGGTCCTGTTTGGTTGGAGGCCAGGCCATGGCCAAAATGGCCTCCAACCATTTTATTAAAAAAAATAAGAATAAAAAATTAAGTATAATGCGTTAAAAATTATATAGATATAATATAAAATAATTTTTTTATATTAAAATTTATTTATTTAGAATGAAAAATGGAAAAAATGTTTAATAAAATAGTTGGAGGCTATTTTGGCTATAGTCATGGCCAAGATGGCCTCCAACCAAACAGAGCCTAAAGCAGATCGAGATTCTTTCATGCCAAAGCCAGCTGAGATGCCGATCCCTCCTCTCACTGATGGGAAATTTTTCTTCAGTTCGGACATCCAATGGGAGCCCACCTCCTATGCACTGAGCCCCGCCTAGTGCATAGGGGGTAGGCTCCCATTGCACGTCTGAAGATATTTGAACCAAAGAAAAATCCCTAGTTGATGCCCTCCACCTTCTCCGTGAAATCCTCATTACACCAACTATCTTGTTAGTTATGACATAAGCGACTAACTGGTTTTCTGCGCATGACACCGCTCGCTTGCACCTAGGTTGTGACTCTCTGGAAACCACCACCTCTCCTAGCATGCAGCAACAGTAGAATAAGATCTATAGGAATCTAGGCTTATAGCCAGGCATAATCTCAAAAGGACTCATGCCTACTAACTTATTAACAGAGTTATGTGCAAATCTCAGCACGAGATAAGACAAATCTCAATTTCTCCCATTTTCTCCGATTAAACAACGAAGCTGTTCCCTAGACTCCTATCAACTACTTCTGTCAGATCATGGGTCTTCTAGAAGTAACTAGTTAACTTCGTGTCCTTATTAAATACCTTTGATTTGGGTAGTCCATGTGTTCTAACAATCTCATTGAAAACAAGCAAACCTAAAGGCATTAGAAGTTTTGGAGCATGGTAAGAAATGTGTCAATTTATAAAATTGATCAACCATGACAAATAAAGTTATGTTTGTTAGCAGCCTTGGGAAATAAAAAAAAATCTATGTTAAGATCCTGCAAAGGACGATTTGGCATATGTAATGGCATATCGAATCTAGTATTTCGTTATTGCTGTTTCGCAACAATACCAGTTCAACATTGGCCAACTAAGCACACATCTCTTTTGAGGCATGGTCAATAAAATTAACTTTTTATAACCTCAATCATTTTATTTTGGCCAAAGTGGTAGGCTAGTCCACCCACAAGTCATTCTAACACGAGGCAGTCCCTAACAGATGTTTGTGATAAAAACAATCTATGATTACAAAAAAGATAATCATTCCAAATTAGGAAGTCAGTGAACACACTAGATTGATCATTTTTTATGGCAGCATAGATGATTCCAAAGTCAGGACAATTCTTGTAAGATTTAATGAGCTTATCAAATTCCACAACCTTTACAATCATAGTGCTAAGAGTGAAACTCGATGACTTAAAGCATCTGCGACTTAATTTTCAAGTCTTGCTTTATGTTTAAGTACAAAGGTACACTCTTGTAGGAACTCAACCAATTTTGCATGTCTTGAATTCAATTTCTTTTGTGAATTCATATATCTTAAGCCCTCACGATCAAAAAACAAAACGAACTCATGAGGTAAGTGATAGTGTCACCAATATTTCAAGGCTTGCACCATAATATAGAACTCTTTATCGTAGATTGAATACTTCTGTTTCACTTTATTCAGTTTCTTACTAAAAAAGCAACATGGTGGTTTTCTTGGGATAATGCTCCCCCTATGCTAACTTTTGAAATATTACATGAGATCTCAAAGACTATCGAAAAATCAGGAAGCCTCAAGACAAAAGCTTCAATCATTCTAGTCTTTATCTCTCCGAAGGCTTTAGCAACAATCTTCGTTTATTCGAATGAACCCTTTCAAATGCAGACAACAGGCCACGATGGTGCTAAACCTACGACTAAATCGACGATCAAAAAGTACTAGTCCATGAAAGCTACACATATCATGGATGTTTTGAGAAACTGGCCAACTAACAATGGAATAGACCTCAGGGTCTATGCATACATAAGACACTATAAGCTCACGAAGATAACTCGATTAGTGATAAATGTGCACTTCTTTAAATTCACATAGATGTCGTCTTTCCTTAGAGCCTAGGAAATCTGAGAGGTGTGTCAAATGGTCTTCCCTGATCCTACTATAAATCAGAATGGCATCAAAATAGATCATGATGAAGATGCCACTAAATAGTTGTAGGACCTGGGTTATCAGCATCATGAAGGTGCTAAGAGTGTTGGATAACCCAAAGGGAATAACTAACCACTCGTAGAGGCTCTTCTTCGTCTTGAAGGTTATCTTCCATTAATCCTCGGTATGATTCGTAACTTGATAATAACCATGATCTTTGAGAAGATAGTTGCCCCGATCATCATATCAAGCATACCATTAAGATAGAGGATAGGAAAGCAATACCTGATCGTGATTTTATTGATAGTGAAACTATCTACGCACATCCTCCACGATTCGTCTTTTCTTTCTCGGATGAATCCCTTCTACAATAGATCATCTGCCTGCCTTTTTAGCTCCATGTGTTCAATAGGATTCAAGTGATAGCGTGAAAGATTTGGTGCCCCCGCACGAGATCAATCACATGCTGTATATCTCACATTGGGGGAATCGATTAAGGAGATTATTCGTGAACACATTAGCAAACTCCTTAAGTATAGAAGTCACATCAAGTGAGGGTTCAACTAGATCGCTCTCCTTTACCTCCTTAATGACACAATTCAGATTAAGGAACTTTCATCTACTTCCTTTTTGAACTTTCGAGAACTAATCAAGTGAAGTTCTTCTTTGAGGCCACTTTCTTATTTGAAATTTTTTTCTCCTAGTGGCTTTAAGAGGAAAAGAATCTATTACAATCTTGTCACTTTTAAAGGAGAATACACAGGAATGGATCGTCTTCCAAGAGTGACATCCAAATCATACAGCCCTGACCTACCCAAGATGATACCACCAACTTCTATGAGAAAGACAACACACTAGACTTTGTTCTGATAAAAACTGAATTGAATTCGGACCTATCATCATTGTGTAACCTCTCTTTAGGTTAAGTCAGGGTGCACCTGATAGCCTTAATTCTAGGATCACTATGAGGCTCGAGCTCATAAGTAAATCTAATGTTTTCTATTGTCTCATCTTCAAGATCTTTGAACTCCTTAGAAAGCTCTTTATTAGCCACATAAGTAGGCTTGTCATCTTTATAGACCAAAGAATCGCCCTCCTACTCCATGATCATGGTTCTTATAGAACATTCACCTGCTATGTTTCGAAATCCCTAACAACCAAAGCAACACGTGGATTGATTACTGCCACTACTTGCACTTATTAGCGACAGAAAGGCAGTTAGTGGCTGGTGAGCAATCAGCTGAATGTGCTCCCATAGGTGCTGACTTCACAGAAGCTGCAGTCGAATGTGGATCAACCTTACGGGGTGCAATGGACCTTTCAAGATCTTGAGTTACTTGATAGGCTTACTCGAAGGTGAGAATTTGTCTTATAATAATTTCACACTGTATGTCTGCCCAAAGTTTAGATTAGAATCTAGAAAACGTGACTTTAGGATCCTCATGAATACCACATCGCATAAAAAATTCATCCAGTTGCGCAATATACTCAGTGACAACTTTATTACTAAGTAAATTTTTGTCACTAGTCTAAAAGGTGATGCTGGTATGAGAAGTAATTATATTTCTCTTTAAGTTTCACTTTAAGCTCATCCCACGATTTGATTGGTTCTTATGAGTTGTGTTGCAATATTTACTCAATATTGTTATATAGAGCGTCACTGCAATAGTGAGCTTCATCTTCGCAAACCTAACATCTCAATTTTCAGACATCATATCATTCATATTAATAGTTCATGTCAGCTTTCAAGTCTAAATAAGTCATTGGGTCATTCGACCATCAAAGGCGGGGGCCTCTACCTTCATGCTACGCCCTGGCTCATGCGTCTCATGAGCGTGATAAGTGGTAACCCATAGGGCTATGCTCAAGTCTCCTAAGTTCATCATTTTGCTTAAGTTGTTTGACCTTATTTTCACTCTCCAAAGTACTGTGGACCTTAAGTCGACTATCCAAAGTACTCAGGCAAAGCTCAGCACAGTGCGATTCAAGCGACAGAGGAGGCTTTGCGCAATCAGCTCGCAAGAGCACGCGAAAGGCGAGCGCTGCAGGGTTGCGCAAGTTTATTGAGCTTTGCGTGGGTGGGTGCACTAGGATCGAGGCGGCCATATGTGGGCAAAAGATGGATGCGAGCCAATCCACGGGCTAAATAAATGTTTCCTAAGTTGTTATTTCAAAAAAATAAAATACATATTCAAGTATTATAAATATGTTTTAATTATTTTCAATTGTCATTATAACTTCAACTTTTGTTTTTCTTTATATCTTAGGCCTTGTTTGGCATGAGCCCAAAAATGGGCAAAAAAATATCTTAATAATATTTTAAATTTATTATAAATTTTAATAATTTTATTTCACATCCAACACAAATTCCAACCTTAAAATCATCTTTATTTCACATCCTACACACCTCCCAATATTAAAATAAATTTCTTTCCCATCAACTCTATAAAATAAATTATTTTCTCTTTCCTTACCCAAATTCATCCTCCAACCAAACAAGCCCTTAATCTATAATAGAAATTTATCATATTTATACATATAGATTTAATTTTTTAAATAATAATTTAACGATTAAACTTAATGAAATATGTCAAAAAAGACCTACGTGAAAAACATTTTGGGTAGGAGGAACCCAAATGGCCTGTTTTCATTTTTGTAGACCTGTAAAGAATCGAAGATCTACCTCAGAGGCTTAGATGAAATTATCCCTTATTTTTAATAATATTTTAATCGTGCGTGTTCGACACAGTGTCCTTACGTGTCCCATCGTGTCCATGTCCTAAAGTGTGTCCAACACCATGTCATGTGAAATAGAAGTGTTTGTACTTCATAGGTAATTTCACAATTACCATAAATCCAGTCCTATTTAAATCTAACTAAGCCTAAATCCCATATCTCATAGACCTATTATTGATTTATCATATTATCATTCTCAAAAACACAAAAAAATATACAAGAACAATAATAACAACTACTAAAACAATCATTAATCATGCACATTCAGTTAAAAGGTAGAACATCATACTAAAGTGCTGCAAGGAGGATCATCGCGAATAGAGTTCTGCAAAGTACTTGCATAGAAAAGGGTCTTCTGGTTCTGGTCATCAACAAGTAAAGCATACAGTTGTCGGGTTGAGCAGAAAACAGAGAGCCTTGGTTTTTTTGGTGTGCCACTGAACTAATGCAAATAAGAAAAGTAGGTAAGTAAATCAACTAAATAGTGCTAGTGCAACTACAATACTCAGAAACCAAAAGATGTATACATTGGAACAATGAAGATCTTTACCTTGTATCCATGGTCCATATTGATAAATAAAAACACCAATTATTGCAGGCTCAACTAAAATGGATTTTTTAAGGAAGCATTATGTAGGTAATTTACACCCAGATACCAGTTGGTTGGAGGCCATCTTGGCCATGACCATGGCCAAGATAGCCTCCAACTATTTTATTAAATAATTTTTTCATTTTTCATCCTCAATACATAAATTTTAATATAAAAAAAAAATTATTTTATATTATATCTATACAATTTTTAATACATTATACTTAATTTTTTATTATTATTAATTTTAATAAAATGGTTGGAGGCCATTTTGGCCATGGCCTGGCCAAGATGGCCTCCAACCAAACAAGGCCAAGGGTTTAATCTAGCTTTTACACAAATCTATTTGTTTTAATTGTTCAAGCATGTGTTTTTCTTTTTACCATGTAGGTCCTTGGGTTATAGAATTTATTATTTATTTAATTTAATTAATTCAAAAGGTTTCTCCATAATCTAATAGTCGATCTGAACAAATGATGAAGAAGCCCCTCATCTCTCTCCCTACATACTTCTTATGAATCATACCACCTCTCTCTGTCTCGTTCTCTCCGCTCTCCCTCTTTGGCTCTTTCCTTCCCTCTCATTTCCACCCTTCTGCCTGATTCCCCCTCTCCCCTTTTACATCCTAAACTCCCAACCCAAGCCCTTCGTTTTCATTATCAGCTCTGTCCTTTTAGGTGAAAATATAGATAGAGAAGGAATAGATAGATGTTGGAGACATTAAGAGGAGAAACAGAAGAGGGAGGATGGAGAGGGAGGTGGGAAGTCTGAATGAAAGTGTTAGATGGATTGTAAGAGGACTTGAAGGGAGAAGACAGAGTTGAAAGCTCATATAGTATTTCAATTTCAATTGATGGTAATTTAACATAATGACCTATGTGAACTGATTGCTGCTTGGAATATCCATGTGAAACTGCTAAAAAAACAAAATGGTCTCGCATGAAAGGAGACCTAAAAGTTAGGAATTTGATATAGTTATCCATTTTTTCTTATAACAAGCTTACCATAAGTTTACATAGGCTCAAGATATACTATGGTACAAATATTCTTACCTTCCTCCGCAACCTACGATTTTTAGTCTTGGGACTCTCCTTATGCTGAATTCCTCTTGCTACGATCTTCAAAGAAATTCGGCCTTGCACCTCTATGACATCACTTTTAATTTATGGTAACTATCTAAGCTGTTTGTGTACAAAAACAAACTAGATCAGGAAATAGACTTACCAGAAAATGGCATGTGGATGGTGACAAAATGGTTATTGGCACACAAATGGGTGTTATGATGCACGGGGAAGAGGTTAGATTCCTGTGCAAATCAATTATGGTCAAATCACATATAACTTACTTACATTCAATGACATATGCTTAGAAAGCAATATGCATAAGTAAAACACATTTTGCAAAAGTTTTAAAATATGAAAAACGTATATAAAATGATATATATGATTAAAGTGGGAATTCGATAAAAGATTAATCATTGAGCATTCAATGAAACATAAAATCATAACAGTAGCATAGCATAAAACACGAAAAAAAGATATATAATATAAACAAATCAACCAAAATAGATGCTAGTCATGCATATTCACATAATGAACTATGCATACTTTGTTAGGGGCCTCAAATCATATAGAATAGGCACACACACATATATATAAGAATGTGGTATCAGCATAATTGATGTATATAATTCCAAAAAATCATTTTATTGCACCGCTAACAAAAATTGGCAAGTCTGCCATAATTTTGTTTACTTACATGGCAAAAGCTCACCTTAATTCCTGCAATTGGTTGTATATTGTAAGTACTTTAATGATCTTCCATGTAGGTTAATGAGGAACGCACCAGTTTAGCCTAAACTCATCAACTTGTATGAAGTTTGTCCCTGTTTGTTTGGCAGTTTAAAATTAACCAAGTTTAATTTTAAATAGGCATATTACATCACATAAAATTTAATATTAAAGATTATTTTATTTCACAACCTACACACATTACTAAAATAATAACTAATTTATATCACATCCCTAACATATCCCAACATAATAACTAACTTTATTTTACATCATTCATAAATTTCAATAAAAAAATATCTCTATCAAGATTTAATTTTAACCTTATTAAATTTAAATCTTACAAACAAACAGGCCTCCGAAGGCTAAGATATGCAAGTTAGCCTGACATTATTGATCCCATATCAGGTAAACAATAAGCAAAGAGATCTCCATGGCATTCCCCGGTGCATCTAATGTCATTTTCCCACAAGATAGAACCCATCCTTCAAACTTGTATGTTAGGAAAAATCTTCTTAAGAGGAGCAAGCATAGCTCTGACACAAGAGAGGGTCGACAGGGTTTCAGTGTTATTAAGAAGATATTAAGGGCGTTGGATCAGTTGTTTGCACGAGCAAGGAACCTGAACGACTTTTAATTAGCGAGAATTCCTAAGCCTCTATTGGTTTGAGCTCAAAAAAGTAATCAAATTTTTCTACAGAGACTTCCATTAATATTTTATATTTATTTCACATCATATATAAATTTAAATATTCAAATTCAACTTTATTTCATATCCTATACAAATCTCAACCTTAAAAATTAACTTCATTTTAGACCCTACACCTAATTCTATAAAATAATCAATTTTATTTCGCACTCGACATAGTCCTTAGTAACAAAATAATTTTATTTCACATTATAGTATTAAAATAATTCTCTCTCTCTATATTTACAAAAATCATAAAACATCTTAAAAACTACTCTAACCAAATTAAATCGTAACATTAAAAAATGTTTTTCATACCTAGCATAAAAAAATATTTTTAAAATGACATGTTTAATTAACTAATTAGCAAAATAAGTATTTTTATTAATTAATTATCAATAGGAGCATATTTTGGATGGAATGGGCTGACGAACGTTAGCAAAAGTTCGCCCATGATGCTAGTGGCTTTTCAGTGTTATGAGTAACTTAATTATTTTATTAATTTTTAGTTTACATATATTATTATTGTTAGCATATGGAATCCTTGCTTCATCACAGTTATCCACATAGCAACCAATAGCGACAGTGGCAACCTTGGCCCCCAGACGTATGCACAGAGTTCCTATCCCGAAGTTATATGCCCAAGGATATCACCTGATGTGGACAATCTGCCAATTTGACGTGGGATTTACTAACACTTCCCCTTAAGACACAATCTTCTCCAACATGCTTCACTTTATCCAAAGAATATTTCACGCCATCAACCTAAAAAGCTGCAAAGTGCTCTTCCTTACGCAAGCATGGTGCAGGCGAGGCAATCTGGATGAAACATGCTCACACCTCCCAAGGAGGACTTCTTGCGCTTAGCCTTCTTGAATCTCGAGACCATGAGTCAACATTTCAAAAAATACATCAACGGTCAAGAACCATCCATCCAGGTTATAAAATAGGATCTTTTAAGACATCTATGAGCTTTTTCCCTTGGTTTCTTTAGATCTTTACTGGCCCAACTCAAGGAAAGATCCTTAACCCGGGCAACGATCAGATCTTAACCCCGAGTAAGGTCAAATCCTAACACCCGACAAGGGTTCCCTCTATATTCTTTTATACTTAGTGGAATTCTTGATTCCTCGGCGTGAGCTTTGTCTTCTCTTTCTTCCATATTTATGCTAGTTACTGTGATTTTGTTCTACCAACCCAGCTGATCAAGTTGGTTAGCTCATCCCCGATAATTCTTCTTTGTCAACATCTAGTGTTGTCATACAGGATCGAACTACAGACCAATTTAAAAGATGGTGAACAAAACACGCAGCCAAGCTATCGCACCCGCCAAGAACAAGCAAGGGTCATGCTAGCTCCCTTTCTCATGTTTACCAGAAGGAAGTTTCCTCCTCAATATGGCTTAGTCTAGAGCCTCAATGTCGATTGCTCGTGACCATTGACTATACGACATTCATTGTATGGTCACTGCACTTAGGCAGTAACTGGTTTCTCTAAGCCCAGATCATCATAGTGAATTAGGCCAAGGTTGTTAATGCAGCCATGCTATAATAGCACATGCAGTTGGCCCATAGGCACCCATCATCCCAAAAAAGATTCAACTAGTAATTCAAACAATATCGTCCGGCAAGGTATAGGAGCTACAGCAGGCTCTGCCTGCAAATATGCCGACAGCCTCCCTTCAGGTGTAGTCGCCACAACGAACTCTACCAAAATGTCTGATCCTCTCCGCCCCAACTCTCGCTCAGCAATCCTTCACTAGTCGACTTGCCGCCACAAAGTAGTCCATTATCCAAGACCTTTGGAACTTAGTTTGACAAGATTCAACCTTGTTGGCCATCACGGCTTATCCAGTCACTACCCGCTCGCCTGCCCCTGCCCGCGCGCTCGCCTGCGCCCAACACTGTTATGATATGTGCTGATGTGCGCCACACTTTGTAAGTGCTTTGATATTTTTTCTTCATAGAATCCCAAATATCCTTAGAAGTTTCTTTGCTGAGAATAGTTTCCATAATAGGTCTATCAATAACCTGGAACAAGTAATTCTTTGCTTTCAAATATTTTAGTTGCAATGCTTCAAACTTCTATTGTGCATCAGTGTCACTCCATTAGCAGGTGTTGCTACACAAGTTTCAACATGCCAATACTCCTTAGACCTCAAGAATCTCCATTAGCAGGCTACAATGGTCATAATGACCATCAAAATGTGAAATAGCTTGTTGCACAAAGTATTCAAAAGCCATTTATCACTGTTTTTCTCCTTTTCGGCTCTGATACCACCATTAGAAAAATATAAGAAATATGAAGATGGAAGGCAAAATGTGAAAAAGAACAAAAATATTTTCTGCCATCTAATTAGTCATTAAGCAACATCCCTTTCAAATAGGTAACACAAAGAAAAACTGAAAATAAAAACCAACACATGACCACTATCTAGAAAGTGCAACTATGTAGAAACTGTGAAATCAATAAAAGAAAAGAAAAGAAAAGAATAACTATGTAGAAACTGTTCCTAGGAGCTAGACCACAATCAGATCAAATACAGAACAATAATTTAATAAACTCCTAAAAGTTAGAATAATCTTAGACTGGGTCAAAACAGAGTAACAGAACTTGCAGAAACAAATAAACAAGTATTATCCTTCTAATAATGCATTCAACCAAAACATCAATAACAGAACAAAAGGGAAATATAGACAGATACCAAGAGAGACAAGTTAACTTTCGACACAAGAGCAAGGCTTGCTCGGAATCTTCGAAACAAGACGGGACGACGCAATTGCGCTGTGGACCGGAAGCATGGATAACAGAGCAGACGATTCCCAGCAAAACTGCAGTGTAAAAACGAAGCAATTCAGCAATCATCCAAGACCAGCGGATGGACAAGAAGAAGGTTCAGCACTGTTCCTCCGACCAACGAAGCTCCCTTCCCTTAACGGGGATAGCAATGGAGAAGAGCGGGACGGGAGTGCGAGCTGCGGAAAATGGGAACTCGCCCGAGACGAAGAGGACCGGGAAATACTCGGCCGGAGAGAGAGACGGAGAGCTGCAGACCATCGATCAAAGGGAACCGCCGCCATTCTGATGGGGTCTCGCCGCCGCCGTTCTAAGCACATCAGAACCCTACCCATTTATAAAGTTTCACAAAATAAAATTCAAAAATAACCATATTGCCCGTTTTAGTTGGTTAATTTAAATCTGATAGGTAACAAAATAAAATTTAATTTTAATCTGATATATTATATTACATATAAAATTAGATGATATGTTACAATAATTCAATAAAATAGATACAATTAATTGATAATTCTTTTTACATGAAGACATGCTTACTAAATATAAGTATTACATATTTATCAGAATATATATCGAGTTAGAAATTTGCTTCACATTAATTGAATATAAATAATTACAAAATTATCTGATGATATCACACAGTAATTTTGCTAAATACTTACTATTATACAAGAATTCACTTCAAATTAACTAGTTATTGATAAATGTGCAACTATAAGATAATATTAAGAGGTTCTACTAAATAATTGCTATTTAACGAGATGATTCATATTATATTGCCCTATTTCAACTAAATATAGGTAAATATACAAGAATTAGACAATATATCAAAGATATTCAATAAAATACATACTGTTTGATGATAAACCATTCTATAATTACATATAGTTTAACTAAATATAAGTATTTATACATTTATTTGATGATATATCGCACTAAGTCTGTTAAATACTTGTAATTAGATTGAAATTCGTTGCATTTCAACTAAGTATTAGTTCTTACGCTGTTAGATGATATATATAGATATTTCAACTAAATAAGTATAATTTTATCATAATTTATTTTAACTTAGCTGACTATAGGTAACTTTGCAACTATTAGATAATTTAACGAGGTAATTTCATTAAATGCTTGATGCATCATGATAATTTACTCTAAATTAAAGTATTTTAACTAAATAAAAATAATTATTCAAGAACAAGACAATATACTGTGGTATTTTCAAAAAAAAAAAGCTATTTTTAGGCTCCGTTTGTCTCGAAGTTTAAAATTAACCTGGTTTAATTTTAACCAGTCACATCACATCACACATAAAATTTAATATTAAAAATTAAATTTATTTCACATCCTACACATATTACTAAATAATAACTAACTTATATCACATCCCTCACATATTCCAACATAATAACTAACTTTATATCACATCCCTCACATATCCCAATATAATAACTAACTTTATTTCACATCATTCACAACTTTCAATAAAAAAAATATCTCTATCCAAATTAATTTTAACCTTCTTAAATTTAACCTTACAAACAAACACACCCTGTAATAATTCTTTTCATATGCAGATATTTTATAATATATAATCATTTATATGTTTAATAGATGATATATCAACTTAATTCAACTAAATACTTTTGTTAGATAAGAATAGTTTGATGAATATAGGAAATTATATAATAATTTGATGATATCACACAGTAAGTTTACAAAATATTTACCATTTGATGATATGTTACTCTAAATTTTGCTATTTTAACTAAATAAACATAATTATAGCACAATTATAGCACAATGATCTATCATTATAATTCGACTAAATACATATTATAAAATGATATCTATTTTTTATCAATATATTTTGACTGAATATTAATTTTTAGAACTATATAGGCAATATATCATAATAATTCTGCGGAATAGTTGCTTTAAAAAAAATCATTTCAAATTAATTAATTATTAACAATCGTGCTTCAATAAGATGATATTAAGCGATAATTTCATTGAGTAGTTGCTATTTGATTATGATTCACTTTATATTAAATCATTTCAACTAAATGAAGATAATTTGTCAGGAAAAAAAATGTTATATCAAAGGCATTCAATAAAATACAAGCTATTCGATGACAATTCTTTCTATTTCAACATACCTAAACTAAATATAAGTATTAGTACATTTATTTGATGTTTTGCCACACTAATTTGACTGAGTACTTGTAGTTAGATAGGAATTCATTCATCATTAATTGATTACAGATAATTTTACAATGATAACAAATATCAAAAAATAACTTACATAAATAATTGTAATTTGATGATAGCTTGCTCTAAAGTAGTGTTATTTAAACTCTACAAAGACAATTATACTACAATTATATGATATATGATTGTAATTCCACTAATTACGAGCTATAAGTTAATGTGTGTTTCTATATTAATATTTTTCAAGCAAGCATTAGCACTAAGACCTGTATTAGATAATATATTGAGATAATTAGTATTACATGAGAATTACCTCCAAATTAATCGATTATAGGCAACAGTCTCGGTCTTCTACTGGCTGCTTCAACTATAACTTAAGCCCTATTTATTGGTAAGAATAAGATATGACTCATTTGAAACGAATGAAATTCAATAAACAAGTTGCAAAAACAAAAAAAAAATCACATTTACGATATGAAATCAACATTTAATCTTGTTGAATACACGCTCTTTTGTGATAACATATTCTAAATTAAGGTATGTGAAACAAAGAAAGATAATTACACAATAATTAGATGATATATCTTGGTAATTCAGTGAAATACTTGCTATTAGACAAGAACGCATATTGTATTAGCATATTTCAACTGAATATTAGAATTTATACGTTTCTTGGATCATTCACTTAATTAGTTCAAATGAATATATGCTATTTTACTAAAAATCATTCCAAATTAACTTATGATAGGTTATTTTATAACTATTAGTAGATTTGAAGAGGCAATTTTGTTGTACACATGTTATTTGTTGATTCGATATTTATTAAGATACGTCAATTGAATAGTTAATACAAACAATTCGCTCCAAATTAGTATATCATAGGCAATTGTGCATTTATTAGACAAAAGCAAGTGTTAATTTCTCAGTATACTTGTTCTTTAGTGATATATTTTTTTGATTAAGGTATTTCAACGAAATAAAGATATATGAGAATTAGATGATTTATCTTAGCAATTTGGTAAAATACTTACTATTAGAGTATAATTCACTTTACACTATTATATCTTAATAAAGTATTAGCATTTATATTTGTATTACATCCTATATTTAGATAAGTAAATTTAATATGTACTACTTTACCAAACTTTTCATTCCAAATTAACTGATTATTAGTAATTGTGTGGCTATCAAACGATTTAAAGTGGTAATTTTGCTAAATGATTGCTGTTTGATGAATGTTTATTCCATATTAAGCAATTTCAATTAAATAAGGATATTTATAAGAAACTTTAGATGATATGTTACAATAATTCAATAAAATACATACAATTAAATGACAATTCTTTTTACATGAAGACATGCTTGCTAAATATAAATATTTATATATTTATCAGAACATATATATCGAGTTGATTTGACTGAAGTCTTATTATTTGGAAGGAATTTGCTTCATATTAATTGAATATAAATAATTACACAACTATCCAATGATATCACATCATAATTTTGCTAAATACTTGCTATAACACAAGAATTTACTTCAAATTAATTAGTTATTGATTAATTAATGTGCAATTATAAGATGATATTAAGAGATTCTTCTAAATAATTACTATTTAACGAGATGATTCATATATTGTATTATGTCAACTAAATGTAGATAAGTATACAAGAATTAGGCAATATATCAAAGATATTAGACAAAATACATACTATTTGATGATAAATCTTTCTATAATTACATATAGTTAAACTAAATATAAGAATTTGTACTTTTATTTAATGATATAGCGCACTAAGTCTGCTAAATGCTTATAATTAGATTGCAATTCGTTGCATTTCAACTAAGTATTAGTAAATATCATGTATTAGATGATATTTCCACTGAATAAGTATTATTTATTTTAAATTAACTGACTATTGGTAATTTTGCAACTATTAGATGAGTTAACGAGGTAATTTTATTAATTGCTTGCTGCGTCATGATATTTACTCTAAATTAAACTATTTCAACTAAATAAAAATTTATTCAAGAACAAGATAATATACTATGGTAATGCCAAAAAATAAAAGCAATTAAGTAATAATTCTTTTCATATGCATAGATTTGACAATATATAAGCATTTATATGTTTAGTACATGATATATCAACTTGATTCAATTGAACACTTTTTGTTAGATAAGAATAATCTGATGAATATAGGAACTTATATAATAATTTGATGATATCACACAGTAAGTTCACAAAATATTTACAATTTGATGATAGTTTACTCTAAATTAAGCTATTTTAACTAAACAAACACAATTATAGCACAACGTGATGATCTATTATTATAATTCGACTAAATACATATTATTAGATGATAACTTTTTTTTATCAAGATATTTTGACTGAATATTAGTTTCCAGAACTTTATAGGCAATATATTGCAATAATTCAGCGAAATAGTTGCTGTAATAAAACATTCATTTCAAATTAACTAATTATAGGAAATTGTGCTTAATAAGATGGTGTTAAGTTTAATTTCATTAAATAGTTAATTTTTGATGATAATTAAGCTATTTCAACAAAGTATGGGTAATTGTATAACAACTAGATGATATATCAAAATAATTTTACAAAATACAACATATTAGACAATATTTTCACCTATATCAATGAATTTCAATAAAATGTTGATATTTATAATTTCATTTGATAATCTATTGAGATAATCCAACTGAATACTTGCTATTACACAATTATTTATTTCAAATTGACCGATTACGGGTAAATGTGCAACTGTAAGATAATATTAAGCGATAGTTTCATTGAATAGTTGCTATTTGATAATGATTCACTTCATATTAAACCATTTCAACCAAATGAAAATAATTAGATAGGAAACAAAATGTTATATCAAAGGCATTCAATAAAATACAAGATATTCCATGACAATTCTTTCTATTTCAACATACCTAAACTAAACATATGCATTAGTACATTTATTTAATGTTTTGCCACAATAATTCGATTGAGTACTTGTAGTCAGATAGGAATTTACTCAGCATTTATTAATTACGGGTAATTTTACAACGATAACATAATATCAAAAGGTAACTTATAAATAATTGTAATTTCATGATAGCTTGCTCTAAAGTAAGCTATTTGAACTCTACAAAGACAATTAACCACAATTAGATAATATATGATTGTATTTCGACTACTTACAGGCTATCAAATAATATGTGTTTCTATATCAATATATTTCAAGTAAATATTAGCACTTAGACCTGCATTAGATAATATATTGAGATAATTCAACTGAATAATAATTAGTATTACTTGAGAAGTACCTCCAAATTAATCGATTATAGGCAATCGTGCATTTACAATATGAAATCAATATTTATTCTGATTGAATACCAGCTCTTTGGTGATAACACATTCTAAATTAAGGTATGTGAACCAAATAAAGATTATTACACAATAATTCGATGATATATCTTAATAATTCAGTGAAATACTTAATATTAGACAAGATCACATACTGTATTAGCTTATTTAAAGTGTATATTAGAATTTATACATTTGTTGGATGATTCACTTAATTAATTCAAATGAATATATGCTATTTTACTAAAACTCATTCCAAATTAACTGATTATAGGTTATTTTATGACTATTAGTAGATTTAAAGAGGCAATTTTGTTGTACGCTTGTTATTTGATGATTCGATATTTGATAAGATACGACAATTGAATAGTTAATAATACAAACAATTCGCTCCAAATTGATATTTAATAGGCAATTGTGCATTTATTAGTGTTGACATGTGGCTCCAGCGCTGCATCACAGCCATATACGTGGCGCTCCTTCATCTTGAACATCATGCTTCAACCTTTGAAGCTGTTAGCCTTCCAAATCTCATGAGTGAGGTTTGGAGCCTCTAACCTCGTGAGTGAGGTTTCGGCCTAACCTCATTGGTTTCGGCCTAACCTCGTGAGTGAGGTTTCGGCCTAACCTCGTGAGTGAGGTTTCGGCCTAACCTCGTGAGTGAGGTTTGGAGCCTCTAACCTTGTGAGTGAGGTTTCGGCCTAATCTCGTGAATGAGGTTTCGTCCTAACCTCGTGAGTGAGATTTCGAGCCTCCCAAACCTCCTACATGATTGATGTTTCCAGTTCTTCCAGCTACATCGGGCACGATGTTTCTCAGCTATATATATCACTGTTGGCGTACTCTGGCCGCACTGTTTTCAATGCAGCATGCGCCTTCCGGACACTCTAACTGCTGCAAGTTCCCATAAGGCGCGAAGACCAAGAAGACAATCTCTTCACCCATTGGTTCCAACCCCTTAGTAGCCGACAAAACAGCATGGGTCCATGATTTGTTTATATCATTTCCTTCCAGAAAATCAGGATAAAGCTGCATCATTCCCTGCCTACAAATACCAAGGAACATACTTCAAAAAAGGAGAGGTCACTTGCTTCATTCACTACGACTGGCCTTCTCCAAGACTGACGAAGGAGGAGGACTGGCCCCAAGAAGAGCAGAACTCCTCTATCACCTCTTGTAAAACAGGAGCTTGAAAATAAAAAAATACTCTCTCTTTCTCCTTCTTTCTCTCTCTTCCTTTTTGTATTAGCCTTCATGGCTACCTTCATCCATTAGTGAAACTTCTTTGCTGATCGACCGGTGGACGTAGGGAATTTCCTCCCTGAACCACTTTAAATTTCTGTGTGTTTCTCTGAATGCTCTGAACTGGTTTCTCCCTTGAGCTTTCATTAACAGGCTCAACCCTTTGTGCGCCGCCGTCTCCTGAAACTCTCTTTCTCTTTGGTGTTTCCTGGGACCCCCACATCCTACGTCAACAATTAGACAAAAGCAAGCGTTAATTTCTCTGTATACTTGTTCTTTAGTGATAATTTAATTTTTTAAATTAAGGTATTTTGACGAAATAAAGATAATTATATGAGAATTAGATGATTTATCTTAGCAATTTGGTGGAATACTTACTATTTAAGTATAATCCACTCTACACTACTGTATTTTAATTATGTATTTGCATTTATATATGTATTACATCAAATATTTAGATAAGTAAATTTAATATGTACTACTTTACTAGAATTTTCATTCCAAATTAACCTATCAGATGATTTAATGATGTAATTTCTCTAAATGATTGCTATTTGATGAATATACATTCTATATTAAGCAATTTCAATTAAATAAAGATACTTATAAAAAAATTTAGATGATATGTTACAATAATTCAATAAAATACATACAATTAAATGATAATTCCTTTTACATGAAGACATGCTTTTTAGAATATATGTATTTACATATTTATCAGAACATATACCGAGTTGATTTGACTGAGGTCTTGTTATTTGGAAGGAATTTACTTCACATTAATTGAACATAAATAATTACACAACTATCCGATGGTATCACACAGTAATTTTGCTAAATACTTGCTATTACAATTAATATTTATTATATCGATATATTTCAGCTAAAAATAGATAATTGACAATATATTAGAGACATCTAATTGAGATTTAATATAATATCAGTCATTACACATCTTTTTGATAGTATATCGAACTATATTAAAGAAATAGGCACTTTCGGAGGTTAATTTATGACATATAAATGTATTTAAATTGAAAAATTACCTTTCGAGATTAATTTATGACATGTGAATGTATTTGAGTTTAATAGTAATGTTTTTATAACTATTACTTGCATTACCTTAAATTCAAGCGGAATACGAATATTTAAAATACGATTCACTACATAATAAGTTATTTTAACTGGATACTCGCAATTATATGTGTATGTAATCACTTTTTGTAGTATTTGAAGATAATACAAGTACTTTGACTTTGTTCTTATCTATATGACGCCATTTTAAAATAATACTCTAATCACACAATTAATATTTGCTATATCGATGTATTTCAGTTGAAAATAGATATCAGGTGATGTACTAGGAACATCTGCTTGCGTTTTAATATAATACCAGTAATTACATATCGTTTTAACAATATGTCATTCTATTTTAAGCGAATATGCACCTGTAAAGACCGATTTATGATATATCAATATATTTGAATTGAATAGTGACATTTTACTAATATTCATTATATTAACGTTGAATTTAAGTGGAATACGAGCAATTAGAGCACGATTCATTGCATAACTAGTTATTTTAACTGAATACTAACAATTATGCATGTATTCAATTAGTTTTTACAGTATTTGAAGAGAACACAAGTAATTTAACTTTGATCATGTCTATATCAAGGCATTTTAACACAATATTCTGATTAAGCAACTAATATTAGTCATATCAATTTATTTCAGCAGAAAATAGATATTTGGTAATCTATTACGGATATCTGATTGAGTTTTAATGTAATAGAGATAACTGCACATTTTGTGATGGTATATCAATCTATTTTAAGCGAAAAGAAATTTTTAAAGACTGATTTGTGACATATTTAAATTGAATAGTGAAGTTTTTACTGCTATTTATTTTATTACATTGAATTCAAGCGAAATACAAGCATTTATAGCACGATTCATTACATAATAAATTAATTTAGTTGAATACCAGCAATTACATTAGTATTGCATCACTTTTTATTGTATTTATAAAGAATACAAGTAATTTGATGTTGATCTTATCTATATGAAGAAAGTTTTTATAATACTCTGGTCACACAATTAATGTTTGCTATATCGACATATTTCAGTCTAAAACAGATAATTGGCGAGATATTAGGGACATCTAATTGAGGTTTAATGTAGTATCAATAATTACACATTTTTTTGATCATATATCGATCTATTTTAAGCTAATTGACACTTTCAGAGATAATTTATGACATATCAATGTATTTAAATTAAATAGTGATATTTTTACATCTATTCATTGGATTATCATTGAATTAAGAGGGGATACAAGAGTTCAGAGTAGGATTCATTGCATAATAGGTTATTTTAACGGAATACTGTCAACTATATAAGTATTCACTCATTATTTATTGTGTTTGAAGAGAATACATGTAATTTAACTTTGAACTTGTCTATATAGACATTCTAGCATAATACTCTAATTAAACAACTAATGTTTGCTATGTCGATGTATTTCAACGAAAATTGATATTTGGCAATCAATTTGGGATATTCATTGCGTTTTAATGAAATACCGGCAATTACATATTTGTTTGACAGTATATCGATCAAGTCTAAACGAATAGACACTTTTAGAGACTAATTTATGACATATTAATGTATTTGAATTAAATAGTGATATTTTTATATCTTTTCATGGCAATAACGTCAAATTCAAGCGGAATACAAGCGTTCAGAGTACGATTCATTACATAATAAGTTATTTTAACAAAATACGAGCAATTATGCGAGTATTCATTTAGTTTTATTGTATTTGAAGAGAATACAAGTAATTTATTAATTTCATCTTATCTATATCATGACAATTTAACACAATACTCTCTTTAGGCAACTAATATTTATTATATTGATGCATTTTAGTCAAAAACTAGCATTTGGGGACCTATTACGGACATCTGATTGAGTTTTAATATAATAACGATAATTACACATTTGTTTAACAGTATATCAATCTATTTTAAGCAAAAAGTCAATTTTAGAGACAAATTTATAACATGCCAATGTATTTGAGTTCAATAGTAACATTTTTTAGAGTTATTTCTTGCATTACGTTGAATTAGAGCAGAATACAAGCATCTAGAATACGATTATCTACATAATAAGTCATTTTAACTGGATACTCGCAATTATATGAGTATTCAATCACTTTTTATTGTATTTAAAGATAATACAAGTAATTTGACTTTGATCTTATCTATATGTAAGAATTTTAAAATAATGCTCCGATTACACAATTAATATTTGCTATATCGATGTCTATCATCCGAAAATAGATATTTGGTGATCTGCTAGGGACATCTGCTTGCGTTTCAATGTAAGACCAACAATTACATAACGTCTTAACAGTATATCGATCTATTTTAAGCGAATAAGCACTTTTAGAGACCAATTTATGATATATCAATATATTTGAATTGAATAGTGACATTTTTACTGATATTCATTATATTAACATTTAATCCAAGCAGAATACAAGCACTTTAGAAACGATTCATTGCATAATAAGTTAATTTAGCCGAATACTCGCAATTATGCGCGTATTCAATTAGTTTATACTGTATT
>KZ451979.1:517856-679039 GCA_002786265.1 Apostasia shenzhenica
TATATATATACATACATACATACATACATATATATATATACATACATACATATATATATATACATACATACATATATATATATATATATATAACTAATTTTCAGTATTTGAATATATTAAAAGTTATTTTCAGAAATGATAATTAATTTTGAGACATAATTTAAATATCAATTATACATGATAATTACATAATCATGATAATAGAAAACATATTACATAAATATAGCATACATACTATAATAATAGAAATAACATTTTAATGTTCGACGTAAACAAAACAATTATAACAAAAATATACAGCATTAACTAACATAAACAAACTAGAAACTATCTAAAACATCAATTTTTAGTAGCATCATCTTCTTTAATGGTTCGTATAATCAATCCTTTCAGAGCATTAATATCAAGTTCCTTCAAGACCGCAATGTCTGCTTTCATCTCCATGATTTCTTTTTTTAATTATAAATTCTTTTCAAGTAAATTCTTTTTTTCAAAATCCTATTGCATATTTTTTTCTTAACTCCTCTATAACAAGTAATATGTGAATGAACACGGGGACTAAAACAATGCTCTACAATCTCTATGTAAGATGCATTTGGTTGTGTAAATATTGCTGCTACTAACTCGTCCTATAATAAATAAATAAATAGACATTAATTTTTAACAAATTATACTGAAAATAATATATTCTTACATATTTTTTAATTGAGTTTTCATCAATTAACTTATCTCCTTTCTTTCTTGTCTCAAGCTTTGGCTTTTTTTCCATTACCCAAAACTCAACTTCATCAAAACAGTCATAGCCGACAGGATCATAATTTTTCTTCTTATTATAAAAGTCCAAATTAATAAATAATGCATATAACAAAAATCGAAGTAAAGAATTCATAAGCTTTACATAACAAACCTATTCTTCAAACCCAGATTATAATGAATATAAACCAAGTTATTCAATCTTTCATGCTCTAATCTATTTCATATGTTAGCATGTATTCTGTCAAACGCAGTCTAATTTCTCTCGCACCTTGAGGATAATGAAGATTGTCTCATTAAGTGCATAGCCAAAATTTGAAGATTTGAAGCATCATGATCAAACGTTCTCCACCATTCATCTAAAGACATGAGTAAGATAAAAAGAATATAATACAAAAGTAAAAATACAACAATGTTTGTTTGGTAGGTGTTTAATTTTAAACAGGCATATCACATTACATAGTTAATTTATTTAACATCTTACAAATATATTAAAATAATAATTAATTTATATCACATTCTTCGTATATCTCAATATACTATTGTAATTGTAATAAAAATCTGATGATTTTGTGAATTTGTAATAGTTGCATGGATGCTCAAATACACAGATTTTCTGGAGTTGCAGTTCCAGAAACTCTGATTCAAAGCAGCTGCAGACATCAATAGGCAAGCCGAATCATAATGATCTTCTATCAGTGAAGGAGAAGTTCATCAAAGCAAAGGTATTGCGTGGACCGATATACTTGACTATTAGTTGGATTGGCAATTAATGTTTACATAATGATACTTAAAATATCTCGTCCTGCCCCTCTTAACACAATTTTAATGAATTTCAGCATATGTTCATATACTTAATAAACACACATACGTCATGACATAAAATATATAAATATTGTGTCATCAAGTGCTCAACTAAAGTTCCATTTTCTATAACACAACCAATGTATTCTTTTATCAGAATCCATGATATATCTTAACGAAAAATACAATTAAAGAAAAAGTCACATTATATATTAAAAATAAGAGATCTCTTCAGTCATACACATCCTTGTCGTTAGCTAATATGTAAAATAATAATGGGGGTGTGTATAAACAACTCGATGAATAGTTCAAACTCAAATAAGCAAACTTGGAGGCTCATATACACTAGATGATAATATCTCAAAATGCTAATATATGGTAGTCAAGGAAAGAGACTTCTCAAAAAAAGCTCACAAGGAATTGTAATGAAGACAAATATCTAGACTCTATTCTTGGGAATCTAAAACAACTCTATTCTTTTTTCTACAACCGTGCATAGTCGTAAGTGATGTGCAATCTTTTGTTAAAAGCATAAGATGGAGAATCTCTAGCCTCCTAAGCATGACTGTACTTTGTAAAAGGGAAGAACATAGCATGGCGATATTAATTGAAAAGCTTTGATTCTGATGTTATTGTAATGTAATTTATCTGTTAGAATTTTATGTTTAATAACCAAAGAATGATGTTCATCTTACCAACCTGTTTCCTCCACTCTATCTAAATGTATTAATAGATCTTATAAAGTAAGAAAATGTTAATCCCTAATGATTTTAATGCTACGTAGGGCACAATTTCAATAGAGGTAAGCTGAGAAATTGAGGGAAGCTGAGAAAGCGAGGGAAGCTGAGAAAGCGAACCTAGGGCACAATTCAAATAGGCAATGGGGATGAATCTGACTGAGGGCGGAGGCCGATGACTGCGGCTGAGAGGCCGACGGCTGCGACTGAGAGACTGACGGGGATAAGAGGTTGACAGCTGCGGTTGAGTGGCTGGCGGGGGATGGGGGAAAGCTGAGAGGCTAATGTGGGGTGATGAACCGAAGGAATATGGCACAAGCTGCAGTTATGGAATACTACTTCCACGGAGGCTTGGAAATTATAAGGCAGTTACACATATATAAACCCATTTTAAAAATAAATATTATTTGTTAATTTTTATACAAGCATTTTAAAGTAATTATTTTATATAAACAATTGTATATAATTCATTTTATACTAGTGCGCAATAACTTAAACCACTTCGACTTATTTATAACTCTAAAATAATCAATCATTATTCTTCTTAAAAATCGGCAGTCCAACTGGTTAAATTACACAAGCTAAATTTTAAATCATAATTTTTTTGTTAAATGTGATAAAATGAAAGGTATGATCTATTTCATTCAAATATTGGAGAGACATTTCCTGCCAACAGCTAAGGGTGTTAATGTGGATCAAAGATAAAAAATCAATCGAAAGTTGAATCGATTTTAGATCGAATCGAAATCAAGTTAATCTAAATGAGCCGACTAACGAGCTAAAAGTTCGGCTCAGTAACGATTTCGAGTTGATTTCGAGCTCGGCTCGATCCGACTCGAGATCGGCTTGAAATAAAATACATATTATATATACATAATATATATATATATATATAATATATGTATATATTATGTGTATCTAATGTATATAAAATATAATATATAGATGTTATAATATATATATATATATGTATATATATTATAAACCAAGCCAATCTCGAGTCAGATCGAGTCGAGCCTGCCTGGCTTAAGATCGGCTTAAAAAAAATTGAGATTTTATTTTTTCAAACCGGCTCGAAAATGACTCGAAATCGGCTCGAAATCGATTAGAATTGACTCGAGCCAGCTCGAAATTGAACCTAATCGACTTCAAGCCGATTTCGAGATGATCGAAATGTGATTGATCTTATTTCGAGACTCAAAATCGGATCGATAACTGCTCTGCCAGGTGCTTGCAAGAAAAATTCCCTCTTAGAGAAAATTCTCCAAAGAGAAATAACTTTCCAATTATTTAGATGTTGGAATAGGATTTCATTAGAAATAGGGCAAATTTCACCCAGGTCCCTGAGTTTAAGGGTTATTATCACACAGGTCCACGTTTTTAAAATCCTATCATCTGCGGCGGCGGCGCGGGGGGGCGCGCGGCTGCGGCCGGATCTGGAGGTGAGAGGGAGGGTAAGGGTATAATGGTAATTTTTATATTTTTTAATAATAAAAAACTAAAATAGGGATCCAGATGATATTTTTGAAAACTTAGAGACCCAGATGATAGGATTTTAAAAACGTGGACCTGTGTGATAATAACCCTTAAACTCAGGGACCTGAGTGAAATTTGCCCTTAGAAATATTATAGCATGATGATTAAAAATATTTTTTGTAATTTTTCTGAACCTCTTTAATATGCAATATGTCATTATAATATTTTGCATTATAAAAAAACTATTCGTCGTAATTACAAATTAAGAATTCTTCTCGAGTACTCTTCTTCTTCTTCTGAACTATTATCCTTGAATTCGTTCACGAAATTATACTGTTGATTTCGTGACTCGGTCGCAAATCAATCTTGTAGATAAGTAAGCGTGCAAATGGTTGTTGTAGACAAACTACTTCTGTAGTCTCTTATTATTGTTCTTGTGGTGGAAAAGACTGATTTAGAAGCTATAGTTGACGCCTGGGCTGCTAGAATATCTCGTGCCAAAGTAGATAGAATTGGGTATTGTTTTGATAAGCTTTTCCACCACTCCAATAAGCTCATATCATCAAATTTCTCTGCGAGGTGTAAGTAAAATTGTAATTTGTTCAAATTTACAGGGGCTTGACTTTGTGTTATAGATTGCTTGCCAGCAGTTGCTTTTCCTTTGACTGAAGCAAGGGATCTCTTCGCCGCCGCTGACCTAAGAATATTATAAATGCCCGACTTTTTCTGTGTTTCTATTTGTATTCGCCGCTGCTAGCACATTTCTACTCGCAACCTGTTCATTATAATAAAGAGAAAATAAATCTTGGAGAGTTGTAAAAACTGATGCTATTTTAATATTAGTATTATTCACCAAGAAATCAGAATATTCCGCGTAAAAAGTTTCAATAGCTTGAGTCCCTTTGCGAGGATCAAGCATAGCAGCTATTGAATATAAAAATGAAATTTTTTCTTAGTATTTTTTAATTTTTAATTCCATATCAGCAATAAAAGTTGCAAAAATTGGATTTGATCTAAACTCTAAAATTTTTTTAAATATTTGAAAAATATAAGGCAAAAAAATAGGTGAAGTCGTTAGTAGACTCCTTAAAAATTGATAATACCTAAAAAATATTTTTCAAAAAAATTCAACCATAAGAACACAGTTGAAGGTTATGGTTAAGTATATATAAATTGTAAAAAGTAGTAAGTAAATCTTTGTTTGGTAAGAGCGATTCAAATAAACGATGAAGTGAATTCCATCTAATTTCAATGGGTAATAAAAATTTTATACAATTTTTTGCTACACTTACACAAACACGTTTATATTCTCGCCTAATGTTTGAATTTAAGCGAATTCATTTTACAACATGTTTAAATTTATCAATAATCAAATGTTCAAAATTAAAAGACTAGAAATACATAAGTTTATAATATGACATGTACATCTAAATGAAAAAAGGGAATCGTAAAGTGGAGGTTTTAGAAATTACTGTAAAAATTTAACTACAGAATTATTATTTAAAGCATTATCTAAAGTAATAGAAAAAATTTTATTTTGTTATTGTTAACACGTGGTTCCAGCGCTGCATCCCTGCCGTACATGTGGCGCTAGCTGGCTTTTGCCCTTCATTTCATTTAACTAATTCATCTATCTGTTCTCACAGGTCAGACCTCGGTCAAACCTCGGACACGAGGGTTCAACCAAGCCTCGTCCACGACGAGCCAGGACCATCCCTGGTAACATCGTCCTCGATGTTATAAAGCGGTGCCTGTCACAATCAGCTTGACCCGACCGCGCCGTTCCCCGTACAAGATACTTTTCCCAGACTCGCAAATCAAGGATCTGCATGCTCCAGCTGTCACGGATCCCCAGAAGCAGTAGCAATAAAATTACAAAGCTGTTCCGGCTTCGTCATTTTTCTTGCGGGACGCCGGTGGCATTCAAGTCGGAGTCGCTCGGCTTGAACGCCACCGGTGACCTCCGTATTGGTAATTTAGGCAGTTTTGCCCAAACAAAATAATCGTGTCAGTCTTTGGTGCCTTCTTTGAAGGAAAGCCAGTTTTATCCTATTTTGGCTGAGACGTTTGACAACCGTGGATCACCGTCCCTCTGTTGATTAGCAATGTGGATGAGCTGAGGGATATCCCTCTGTGGATGAGCTGAGGGATAAACTAGCATTTGCCCTTAGCTGCAATTCAAATTTTAAGGCCTTGTTATCAACTATGCTTTTTCAGCCAAAGGAACAATGGGTTCATTTGGAGTTCAGCCAAAGGAACAATGGGGTCATTTGGAGCTGCAGTATTAGAGAGTAAAGTTATTTTAATTTTCATTTTTAATCTCCTATTTCAAATCCTACTTTTATAATATTTTTTTTGTGATTTCATCTCATATTTCATATTCTGGTTAAATGAATAATTCATGTTTGTTTTGCCAGAGGAAGCAGAAGTAGCAGTAATTTCAATATTTATTTCTCATCTCCTTTTTTTATTTTATTTCTGGAATTTTTGTTTTTTTTTAATTTCATCTCACATTTTATATCCTTGCTCAAAAAGCTATGAATATTTGTTGGTTTTTCTGTTAAAGGGAGAAAGAGAAGTTGCAGCGAGATTATTTGGAGCTGAGGTTTTGGTTTTCATATTTTGTTTCTTGTTTCAAATCCTGTTTCAAGAATCCTTGTTTTTTGTTTTTTTTTTCAAGTAGAATTCATCCTATATTTTTAGGAAATGTTTGTTTATCCCTTCAAACAACAATATTTTTTTGGGGCATTTACATACATACTCCTTAAATCATCTTGAATTACATATTAAACCTCTCATTTTTTAATTTTACAACTTAACCCTCTAAATAATCCAAAAATAAAAACTAGTAGAATACATGTATTTGAAAATATATTTATAATATTTGTATATATATATATTATTGGTAATAAACATCCAAATAATTATAAATCAGCAAAAAATATACTTTGAAAATCTTGAGAAAGACCTAAATATGTTATTTTTGGATGATTTAGGGGGTTAAATTGTAAAATTAAAAAATAAGGAGTTTAATATGTAATTCAAGATGATTTAAGGGATATGTATGTAATTCTCTCTTTTTTTTTTCCTTTGTCTTATATTCTCTTTCTGATCTCTCTTCTAAATAAGTTCTTCAAGTCATACCTAACTTTCACTAGTAGCATGGAAACCACATATAACGATCAACTATAAATACATAAATAATCACTTAATTATTACTTTTTAAATATATATATATTTATTAGAAAAAGTTTGTCTATCTTAATTGATGAGGAACCCATGAATCCTTGATGGCTTGAAGGAGAGGATAAAATTCTCTCTCTTTCATTTTATCTTTTTCCTCTTCCTTGGCTTGGATAAATTTCTACTAAACTCGGATCTCCCTACTATTTTTTTTGCCAAATGGATTGCTTCCAACTTCTTCTCGCCTCCAAACTTGCTAACACCTTTGGAGTTGAATTGAAGATGTCCAAAGGTTGGCATTCCTTCCTTTTCTCTTTCTTTATTTTCTCGCACTCCTCTCTTTCTTCTATCATTTTGGCCAGCAAGAAGTGGTCAATGGCCGATAATTTTCTCACAATCCTCTCTAAAAGTCTTTTGTTCTCTTAGCTTTCAAAACCTACTATATGTGTCTCATGTAATGATCAGTCCATCAGCCACTTATTTTAGAGTAGCTTGCATGCATGCAAGGTCTTAGTTTGCATAAGAAATTAGGGTGCATCATCTCTATTAATTAGACTAAAATAGGTATAATCAATCCCAATCCAACTCAGTGCAACAGAGATTTCATTTAAGCCCGCATCTTCAAATTTCTTTCCACTTAAGCTTCCTTAGGATCTCAATTAGATTCTTAAGATTTAATTAAAGTTTTTAAATTTTCTCCAAATTTTTTTTAAGTCTCCAAAATTATTCATAATTCAAGTAATTAAACAAAGCTCATATTAACACTTAAATTAAATTTCAGGCTGTTACAATATCTGTGTTTGTGTATAAATTGTATATTTATGTATAAGCAATGGAATCGGGGTTAATCGAACAGGAGTGGAGTCAACTATGGAGCCAACCATAAAAAAAACTAATCGGATTGATTTTGAATTTGAGTCGGGTAATCAAATTTATTTTTCATATCATTAGCTATATAATTGAATTAAAATTTTACTCGAAACTCGAGTTGATCCACCGCTCAGCTAGGCTGCATTCCATCAGCATCAAATCGAGTCTGCTTACGCTCCTCATTTGCATGTGAGTCACGTCTTAGCCTCAGTTGTAGGATATATCTTTGTATATTTGTGTGTGTGCACACTAGTTGTACAGATGTTGCTTGCTTTGGTCCATTGGAGCCGCACAAGTTTTTCTCTCAAAAGATGCCTCTGAAGTTCGAGGTTAAGCTTTCACACATAAATCCCTAAGAACTACTCTTCCCTAATTTGTCCATGTAGAACTAATTCATCCCTTTCAAGCATCCTTTATCAATATCGTGGTTTATAAGATTGTAATAAAGTTATTTTTACATTTTTTTTTAGATTTTTTATTTTCCAATTTAGTTGTCTAGGTTAAAATACAAGTTCGCTAAAGTTTTCTTAATGGTGATATACACTTTTATGATCTTCTTAATCGATTTTTTGTTCTTTATTAACAAAATTTTGCTCAAATTCTTTTTACTTTAGATCATACTTTTGAGGCACCATAACATGTGCTTAGTTCTACAAAACACTAATAATGCTATTTGCAGTCTATGATGCAAAACCATACTCGGTCGTTTCTGTATGATTATTTTCGTTATATCAATTTACCGGATGCCGTGGATTGGCAAAAAAAGGTGTAGTAACAACTGTTAAAAATTAAGGCCGTTCTGGTAAGTTAAAAGTTAGATATTCAAAACATTATATTAAATTATATGTTTAATCTTTGTTTTGCTTTATTATAGATTGCAGTTGGATTTTTGCCGTTGTTGCAGTAGTTGAAGGAATTATTATGATTAAGAAGAAAAACCTAATTAGGCTTTCGAAGCAACAACTCCTTGGCTATATCACAGTTGACTTTAGAAACAAACAAAGGGTGACTGTATCACAGTTGACTTTAGAAACAAACAAAAGGTTCTCAAAATAACCAGTAGCTCCTCCCGTAGTTGGATCAACCGCTATGAATTTGTTCCACCTAATAACAAAGATGAATTAATGAAAGCGGTCTCAAAATAACCAGTAGCTGCTTACGTTGGAATTAATCGTAGTTTCTTAAATTACACTGGGGTTTGTGTTTTATTCTTTTACAAAATTTAAATTAATATTTATTCATAGATTTTATATTTTTATTAAATTTAAATTGTGCTTTAGTTAATATGCTAATTTCTTTTTTTTTTTTTCAGGGTGTATTCAAATGCCATTGTAGCAGTATGATTCCGCTTTATTGTGTAGTAATTGTTGGTTATGGAACCACATATGATGGAGAAAAATATTGGATCTTAAAGAATTCCTGGGGTCGAGGATGAGGAGAGAAAGGATTCATGACAATATTGCGGGATAAATTTATCTTTAAGGACTCTCTGGTGTAGGATCGTGTCCCTCATTTATTATTCTAGTTTAATTATGAAACTTTATATGTGGGTCTTGAAAGTATTTTTAAAGAGAGTTTTTTTAAAAATCTTATTTTTTATATAAAAAAATCTTCTGACGTAGTTTATTGAATAGAATAGTTTTCATTTGTTGTAAATGAGTCCCAAGGAAAAAATGCATTGAGAAATTATCTTCTTTCCATTAAGGTGAATTTATTTAGTTGGACTTAATAGATCATGATTTAGCTACTCTTAGCATAAATTACAAATGCCATATGATTTACATTAAAAGTAATTATATAAGTAAATGATTTGAGCAAATTGTCTTAATGTTTATAAATTGTACGGTGCACATAGCTTTCAAAATTGTAAGTCGTGTATGACACGATTTATAAAACATTAGTCTTATGCAATACACGATTAGTTGTTCTATATATTGTGTGTGACTTAATATTATGCTTTATATATTCATTAAATAACTTGTGTATATTACATGATTTACTGTATTGTAACTCATGTTGTAAGTCATGTATGAAACATGATTTATAAAACATGAAGTCGTTTGTAATATAAGACTAGTTGTTTTTATATGTTGTGTGCGATGTACTATTATATTGTATATGCTTATTGAATAACTTGTACATATTAAATGACTTATTGTATTATAATTTATGTGCATTATAATATAACTTATAATTTTATAACTAAACTAAAATAATGTAGATACATAACTTATGTAAATTAAATGATTTATGAGATCATAATTTTTTTTTTGTCGGTCTTTTTGACTCATGTGAATTAGCTCTAAAGAAAAAACTTTTGCAATCATTCTGAAGGCATAATTCATTTTTTCGATACAAATGTGGACAATTGTGAATTTGCCTAAGTGTAGGGTTCTAAATTATGTTTTAGTTGAGAGTAAAAAAATAAGTAAAAGGTGTGAGTCCGCCAAACAAAATGTTATTTTATTTATTTAAAACTCACATTTGTTTTCTAATCAAATCAAAACCACATAATTAAGAGTCCAATTTTGATTTATACATATCATATGAAAAAATTTCACTCAATGATGTTCATTGGAGTTTTAAGTTAATATTATATGAAAACTATTTCGTGCGAAATTGTAAAAATTTTGATTCTACTTTTGCTTTTTAAAAATATTTTTTGAAGTAAGATAATGTTTTATTTATTCTTTAATTTCATCAAAAACATATTTTACATAATATATATAATATATTACCAGAGAGCATTCGAGTAATAAAATTAATTCAACTTATAAATAACTCGATCGCTCTCTTGTACGATAACGGCTAATTTTTATTTTTTTAGGTGGTTATAAAGACTTGATTATCATTTTATAAGAGAATTTTATTATAATGAGTTTACATCAAGTCATAATGAAATCGAGTTTGAGCCAATAGTTTTGGCCATATTTGGTGCGAGGATCAAAATTATGACTAAAATAGTATTAGTTTAAAAATAATAATAATAATTAAATAAATAAATAGAATTTTTCGATTATTTTGATTTAGAATTTGAAATAAAATTAATAATTTTATTTAAAAAATTTTAGTACGTAAAATAAAATAATATTTTTATATTAAAATTTATTTAAAATTATTAATTTATTTATTTATTATTATTATTAGGGTAAAGTTCACCTAGGTCCCTGAGTTTAAGGGTTAATGTCACACAGGTCTACGTTTTTAAAATCTATCATTCGGGTCCCTAGGTTTTCAAAAAATATCATCTGGGTCCTTTTTTTATTTTTTTATTATTAAAAAATATACAAAATTACCATTATACCCTTACCCTCCCTCTCTCCTTCAGATCCGGCAGTCCAGCAGCCGCGCCGCAGTACGGGTATGCAATCTACATTCTCTGCGATCGTTTTCTATGATCTTCGTTCATGTTTGCTTCTGCTTCTTTCAAGGAGGAAATCTCTAGTTTCGATGAATATTTTCGATTTCTCTTCCCGTTTTAGATCAACCTTTTGGTTGGGCTTTTGCATATCAGCTATATCTTTTAGTATGAATGCTTTTGTGACATCTCTAACGATAATAGAAAGAAAACTTTCCGTTCTTCCGAGCTTGGTAAACCCTGCTATGTGGAGAATTTTTTTGGGGGCCTGAACTGAGTAGAAATCGTCCTCCATATCTGTTTGTTTAATTGGTTTTATGATTATTAGAGCATAAATGTTTTTCTGAATAAAATTGACTTCGTTGGATATATGTGTTAAGGGAAATCTTTCCATTGGTTTGACAATTAGTTATATTCTTTGTAGCACGTTTCCTGTTAAGAACTGAACTTTTATACTTGCTGGTTGTGGTTTGCCAAAATGACATTTCTAAGGAATGTTGTTGCCTTATGTTTGTTGTGCTTGTTAATCTAGGTTGGTGCCCAGTGCCCATACAGATTACTGCACGAAAATTGATTGATTTTCATATAATATATATCTATTAATTATATTCTAAAAGCTATGCATAGATCAGTGGCTACTGTCATACATAATCATACGGTTATACATACATAAGATCAACTAAGATACTATCATAAGTACACGTGGTTTTATCTCAGTTACATAAGGAATAAATTATTACTATATTGCAATAGTTAAAGCACGCTTATTTAAAAGTTTAGAATTTATTGAAAAGTACCTTGATATAATCTACAAAATCAAGCTCAAATCAATGCTGGAACACCTCTAGGGAGCTAGATCTTAGGAAAATATTAAACTTGATAATTAAAGGGAAGAGGATACGTCTTTGAGAAAGTTGTCCAGGCAAGACCGAAAAGTTAATACCTACTTTGAGAAAGTTGTCCAGGCAAGACCGAAAAGTTAATACCTACTTTGAGAAAGTTGTCCAGGCAAGACCAAAAAGTTAATACCTATGATGACATAGATGCGTTGCTATCAAAGAGTGTAGATAAAGGTAGAGGTCAACTCAATTACAGAAGTGGATGCCTATACTTAAATGTAAATTAAGATTTTGATCTTCATAACAAGTATGCTTGAAAAGGAATAGTATAAGAATTAAGCCTTCTTTGCTAGTCCAATTTTAGAAATTTAGAAATTAAAACAAGTGCCATAGAGTTGAAATGTTTCAATTTCTTTGAATTAACTTTGCATGAAAGTCATTGATCTAATGACACTAGTAATAGTTGTGCTTAATCTGAGGTGTGTTATCAACTTATTGTGTCCTCGAAACATGACTAGCTGCTCTTTACTCTAGACAGAGACCCAGTTTGTAATAAAAGAATAACCAATGATCTCAGAAGTACAAAGTTTCATCTCAATTTCATAAGTAAATAATTGGTTATTATTTGTTGAACATGACTAGCGGCTTTTTAGATCCATTTTGAAGCTAAAAAATTAGAATGTATATTATATTACTTCATATTGAAATTAACTTATAAAATTTCAAAAACAGGAAGTTAAACTTTGTATATTTTTAGATTTTTCATTCTGTCAGTGCAACGCTTTAATTTTCTCTCCACTTAGGTAAATTTTTTGATCTTCTTTCATATAGACTAGCATTCACTTTTGTAGGATTGCAATTTTCTCTTCTCAATCACCATGCATGTTTCATAGTTTGGTATATAAGCTTTATCGTTGTTGAAATGTTATTGTTCTAGATCATCATTGCATCGCAACATTTACCTTAATGAGTTATATATGATTTTGTCTATTGTCTTAATTATATAAATATTTGATTTTCACAGGAAGTTATATTGCAAATGGAAAAATCTTGGATGTCATTACCACATTGGACAAATGAATTTGGAAATGGAATTAATCAATTTCTTGAATTTGCCTATCGAAGTCAACAAAAGTTTGAAAAAATTTTATGTCCATGCAATTTGTGCAGTAATAGATATTTTAAGTCATTTGATGAAGTAAAAGAGCACTTCATCAAATGAAACAACGAAATTTTGAATAGTTAAATTTTATTAGATGTTCCAGCCGATGTCTTCAACTGTCTTCTCTTATTAGATGTAACCAAAATGTCTTCAATTTTATTGTATAGTAAAATTGTACAAATCTATTAGTTAATATTTATTAGATTTATTATTTATGAATATTTCATAAATATAATTTATATTTATTAATTTATCAGTGAAATTTTGCAGATTTGTCCTCCTATAGTTGCAATCAATCGATATGGATTTGTTCCACTTAATAATGAAAAACTGTTTTATACTAGTTGTAAACTACCTAAATGCCTTTGGTTTTCTCATTTTGGCTTGAGACTCAACATGGGTACGGATGGTAATATCTTCTATAGACTATTTATATATAAGTAGTATATTTTGCAGTAACATATTAATCTTTTTTTCTATAATTTTAATTGCAAATAGCTTGAATTAAATGGATGTTCTACATTTTGTGTCATTTTGGTTACTTGGTTTGTCACAGAAAATTGCATCCATGGTAACAGTCGACGGATTTGAGTATGTTCCAGTCGATAAAGTTTCGCTATTGAAGGCAGTCGCAAACCAACTGGTTGCTATTGCAATCGCATCAGATTGCTGGCATTTTGCTCACTATAATGGGGTATAGTTCTAAACATTGTTTATTTCAATATTATATAAAATTATGTTAACAAATCATTTATCTAATTTAGAGATTTATATTGGCATTTATAGGGTATATTCAAGTACCATTGTAACAGGAAGCTAAATCACGCAATGACTCTTGTCGATTATCGGGAGCAAAACCAAAACGGGATAAAATATTAGATTGCAAAGAATTCATAGGATAAAAAATAGGGTGAGAAGGGTTATATGAGGTTGCTGCGTGGTGTTTCGTATCCTGGAGGCATCTGATGTTTAACATGGATTGCTTGTTACCTCATAAAACTTTCTAGCAATCCTATTTAGTTATAATTACTCTCTATGTTACATCACTTAAAACATACTTTTGGTAGTGAACTAATATATTTTTTGTTACAATTATCATTTTCTCTTTATGCTTATAAACGATTATACTTCTATATTTTTGAATACTATTTTGCATAGTGTCACAATCGTATGATTTTTATAGTACAACTATCTATAGGCTTATAAATGACTTGGATTTAGATTGGATTAACCTTGATTTCAATTGATTTGCATATCTTCAAATTGGATAAAAAACTAAATCGGATTAGGGTCAATTAAGATGTGATCCATGATTCACAGTGTATTGGATTTCAACTCACTTAATTTTTGATTAAACATTTAATCATTAATTATTTTTAGAAATTACAAGAAATAAGATTTATGCAGCCCAAATGGCGATAAAATAAGTAATCCGTACAATTGGTAAATCACAAATAGCTAACAGGACATCAAAGCCAGTTCAATACAAAAAACATTGCTAATAAAAAAAAATTATATATATATATATATATATATATTGCAGAGGATTAGAAATATTGTAATTTCCAAAATAGTGACTTAACAAAAATCTTCAAAGATTTATAACTTGAGTTAGGGCTTGTTTGGTTGGAGGATAAAATTGGGTAAGGAAAGAGAAAATATTTTATTTTATAGAGTTGATTGGAATGAAATTTATTTTAATATTGGGAGGTGTGTAGGATGTGAAATAAAGTTGATTTTAAGGTTGGAATTTGTGTTAGATGTGAAATAAAGTTGATTTTTAAGATTGGAATTTGTGTTGGATGTGAAATAAAGTTATTAAAATTTATAATAAAATTAAAATATTATTATTTTATGGCTTAGCCCATTTTTAGGGCTTTGCCAAACGAGCCCTTAGACTAGCTTTTTATTAGGGTTTAACTTAAATTAATTATTTTATTATTTAAATTTAATAATTTAATCGGTCAAATCAATATCAAATTAGATTAGGGTAGATTCATAATCTGATCCTCATTAAATTTGATTCATATCTCACAAAATCTCACCCGTTTATAGGCCAAAATATTAGTTAGAGCATGGACAATATTATTTGTTTATTATTCACTTTAGGTTTTAGTTTCACTCTTTTTATTGGATATAGAAGCTGATGTGAAAATAGCTACTCCATGTCAGAACAACTGCATATTTTGTGTTGGAAGGAGCATTTTTTTAGTTCGGATGCCAAAGTATTTTGCACCCGAACCTAATATTATTTCTATTTGAAGACAGTTTCTCGAAGAAATACAGAATTTGTGAACAGTGTTTTTAAGGGAAAGAGTTTGAAAGCTAGTTTTTTGTTTTATTTAAAGGAAATTTATAGCGTTATCCAAGTATTTAGATACAAATGGAGAGGAAATTAAACTAAGTTTCTTAAATTATATTAAATATATATTTTTTTCACATAAATGTCATGAAATAATTTTGATGCTTAAAATTAAGTCCAAACAAATTCAAAAAACTTATGCAACTAAAATAATTGAACTATAGAACTCGTAGGAGATTAACATACATGCATTTAACTTGAAATTCTTGCGCTAACATGCTTAAATCCTTGAGATCAACCTAAATATGAATAGCAAATTTTAGGCTAACAATATAAACTAGCCACATTCACGTAGAGTTAATTCAAATAATTACAGAATTAGATTCAAACCAATAAAGAAAACAGAATGCAGTCCAAACTTGATTAAAACAGTGAATGCTAAGGTTATAAGCATGAAAATAGAGAATACTAAACAGAGTTGAATGATTATTACATTCAGCCACCCAATGTGATAAAACAACTCAGAAATTCAGGCAAATTGTTGTAATTTCAGCTAGAAGAACAAGGAAAAGACAAAAAAATGGATAGGAACACAGACATAAAGAAGCCTTCAATCAATTAGAACCTCAAACCCCAAAGAACTGCAGCTGCTCTATAGCCTCGTGTCAAACCTGTAGCCACCTGCCAGAATCGACGACATGGAAGGAGACCCGTCGCAGCCCCCTGTTGCTACGGCGATGATTCGATGCCACCTGCATCGAGATCGAACAGACAGTGAAATAGCTCTTCTCATGACTCAATTCAAGCAAATCCCATCTCCTTCCTTAGTTGTCGCGTTGTTCCCTTTATAGAAGAAGTTGAGGGTGGAAGAGAGTGCGGTTTACTTTTTTGCGCAGAACGCATGCCTGGCTGTTAGGGAAGAAGATTGTGGCCTGAGGTTGCTTGCGTGGGGCTCGTGGCCGGTGAGGAGAACCGTCAAAACGGACGGAATCGACGTCGTAAATCCAGATCGAGCGAGCTGCAGCCATGATTGCTTCCCCGATCTTAACCGCAGCCATGATTGCTTCCCTGGTCTGAACTGAAACCTTTTTTAGGGATTTTAATGGAAAATTATGATTTAGCTTGCAGCTTTCGTCCCTTTTACAAATAGGTCCATTCCTTTTTCAAAAAGATTATAAATGATACAAATTAGACTCAAATTGAATCCAATTTTATTCCAATTGAACTTTTCTGACTTAAACTGACTTGTACTGAAAATAGAATATATGTAGGACTCATAAGTGGATATTTTCACCGATATAAAAACATATTATTTGACCCAATAAATAATCCAATAAAATATGTGAAAAATAAAAATAACTGTATACAGGATTCAAAATAGACAATATGTAGGTTTGAGACTGTAGATTATATCTATAGTGTCAATGTATCTGGTCACGTGTTGCATCAATCCTCCTTGGCTTCGAATAAGTCGATTCCATCGAAGATTGTTGCAGATACTCCTTCGAAAGGATAGGATGAAGATGTACTAGCTCATTATGTGTGATCCAAGAATTCTTTATTGGTGGAAGATCTCTCTACCTGATAAGGTACCTATGGAGTAAACCATCAATGATAAAAACAGTCTGATCGTATAGTATGATTTTCGGCAAAAAAGGTACGGGTGGCTTCATCGGCTCGGGAGGGAGTGAGACTATAAACTTAGAGACTATCCTTCGTTCACTAGACGAAGGGACATCAAGGTGGGGACCAGGGGTGAAAGTAGAATATGTAGGTGAAATTGCGTCAGTGGAGGGCACGAGATCGATATGAGGAACTGGATCAGGAAGTGGCTCATGATATGGTGTAAAATCGGATACATTAAATGTTGGATTTATCGTCATGTGTTCAGGTAGTTCAAGTTCATAACTAACATTCCTGAGAGTTCGATAAGGTCCTATCTTTTTCGCAGTAACTTTCTTAGACTTCCCGTAGGAAAATCTAGCTGAATTTGTATGGACCATCACATAATCATCTATATAAAATTCATAATTTTTTTATGTGAATTTACATTAATTTTATATTTAGCATACTTTAAAAATAACTTTCGTCTTTCCTCATGTAAATCATGAATATGCTGTATAAAAGATGATGCAAACTTACTAGTCCTATATGACACAGGTGATGCTATAAGATTTATAGGCTTCCTAGGCTCATAATCTGTAACTATCATGAAAGGCTCATACAAGTTGATCTATTGACTAAGCTATTATAGACAAACTCAGTCGTGGGTAACACCAAGTCCCAATTAAAAATATAATCACCAGCCAGGCATCTAAGTAAGTCTCCTAAGCTCCAATTAACAACTTTCGTCCGCCCATCCGTCTATGAGTGATAAGCAGTAGAAAATAAGAGCTTAGCACACATCTTCTTCCGTAACGTCTTCCATAAGTAACTTACAAATCGAGCATCTCGATTGGATACCATTATTTTTGGAAGACCATGAAGACGGATAATCTCACGAAAGAAAAGTGATGCTACATGTGAAGTGTCTGAAGTCTTAGAGCACGGGATGATGGTGGGGACACCACGATTGACCGTCGATTCTTTCCTCACAGAGTTTATCGTCGACGGCTGAGATCAAGCCACGCTGCTTCGATTTGGATCGATTGACTATGAGGACAGATTTTGAAAGATGGATGCTGCGGATCGCTGACTTGATGGATTGGAAATCTCCCATTCATTCTGATTGATTGGAGATTCCATTTTGGGATAATTTTATTTTTCGCATTTATTTTGTATTTGTTATTTCTATTTTTGTGATTGTTATTTTAGGCATATTATTTAGTATTTTCTCGTTTGTGTGAGGAATTTATTATATTATGTATTTTTCTTTATTGAGTCAGTTTGTATGTAGGTCTATATAAACGCCTCTCTGTTACTCTTATTTTTTTAATGTTGAATGAATTTGAGTTGTGTTTTCTCTTGGGATTATTTGATTCTGGAATGAATCAATATCCTGGATAGAGAAGGGCTTGGGCCTTGGGTGAGAATCCTTAAACTCCATCCGCTCCAGCTCTTCACTCCGGGTTCGATTCCATTCATCTTGCACTTTCCAGCATTCACCTCGACTCCTCATCCACTCCGCCAGCTAGCCCGTGTGCTTGCGCCCAGTTCACTGACTCCAATTTGACGTGGATGAGTCGTGCGCCGACGATACCGACTATGCGAACATGCTGACAAGCACACAATGGCGTTGCACGACGTCCTCGTACAGTTCTCTCCGACCTTGCGAGCCCCAACTCTGGCCACGCGTGCCCCATCTCCGCCCGCGCGCGCCCTAGCTCCGCCCGCGCGCGCCCCAGCTCCGCCGCGCGATAGCACCTCGCTTGACAGCGTCGTCCCCGTGCTCGTCCACGAGCGCCCGCACGCTCCTGCGCTGGCAATCGTGCCTGTTCTCGACCCGCACTCGTCGCCCGCACGCGACTGCCCTCGGCCTGCGTGCGCCTCCTGCGCTAGCACGCGTTCGCTCGCAGCCGCCCCCCTGCCGCGTGCGCCCGTCCTCTGCCGCACGATGTGGCAGGCACCCTACCGCGTGCACCCGTCCTCTGCCACGCGCTGTGGGTCCTGCCGAGTTGCCTAGCCCTAATTTTTGGAGGAATTACAACGTGGTCCCTGGAATTTTCTGACTCAGGTACGAATTTCAGCAACCTTTTAACCTGGTTAAATCGAGTACTCTGGACTCTGCTCACTTGTGAGTTGCTCAAATTTGTTCTTTTTGTGCGACCTTTCATTATTGAGTAAATTTAAATTACTGTTGGTTAAATATTGTGAGACCCTTAATCCTCTTCTCTGTTTTTTATTTGTTGAAAATCGGATTGCGCCCTAATTTGAATTGGTAATTTTTCAATTACCTTCGATCTAATTTATTTAAAATTTTAAAAGAAATCAGTTTTGCGGGTTTAATTAATTTCTCAGTCATTATAAAATTATTCTCTGATATTTTAGCATTAATTTGTGAAAAATCTGCTTTATAAATTGCTGATCTCTAAACTGCATTGTCATTTGTCCGTACCGCATCAAATTATTAGGGCATTAGGTCAGGTTAGGGCATATTCGCATTTACATGAATTAGATCATATTTGTTTTTAATGCATGCGCACTCGTTCTAGTTCCCAAGTATTCCATTTTTGACCCTAACTAGCATTATGGATCCCGAACTTCAAAGTGCATTAATTGAGATTATCACTAGATTGGATCGTATGGATGGTAGGATAGACCGACTTGAGGGCTAAAATAATCAAGAAAGTGAAATCGAACAACCTAGGCATTATGGACCTAGGAGAACAGAGCATAACCCTATGGGTTGTCAAATACGAGAGTCACGTGAGCTAGAAGAAAATAACTGGCGTGGCGTGAAAGTAGAGACCTTTGACGGTCGTCTGGACCCAATGACTTACTTAGATTGGGAAGGAGACATGGACCATTATTATAAATGGTACGACATGTCGGAAAATCGAAAGGTTAGATTCGCGAAAATGAAGCTCACTATGCAAGCCAAGCTATACATTAATAATGTTGAGCGAATCTTGCAACACGGTCGACAAGAACCTATTGGATCGTGGAATGAGCTTAAAGCGATACTTAGAGAGAAATATGTTCCTGTCTCATATCAGCATTACCTATTAGATCAATGGCAGAGGCTGACTCAAGGTAATAAGACTGTTGCTAAATACATCGCGAAATTCGATGAATTCCTTATGCGATGTGGATGTTCATGAAGATCCAGAAGTCACATTTTCTAGATTTCGATCTGGACTTCGGGGTGATATACAACACAAAATTATTTTGAGACAGATCCCAACCCTTGAGCAAGCTTATCAAGTTGCCCAAGTTCTAAAGAGGTATGAAAGGCCGACCATACTACGTAAAGTTGATCCACTCCCGACGGTAGCTCCTACAAGGACTATGCTCTCAGGGACCAAGCCAGTTGATGGTTCACCAGCCACTAGCCGGCCTCTTGCCACTGACAAAAGTAAGATTGTTGTCGGGGAAACCTCTTGTAGTGGTGGTAATCGGTCTATACGCTGTTTCAGGTATCAGGAAATCAGTCACATGGCATTCGAATGTTCAGGATGATGATTCTCCGCCTATGAGGATGATCCACCCACCTATGTGGCTGATGAGACACTTGTTGACGAATTTGAGAATCTCGAGTATGAAACTCTAGGATATGTTGGATTTACTTATGCGTCTGAATCTCATAGTGATCCAAGAATTGGGGTCGTTAGATGTGCTCTAACCCAGCCTAAAGAGAGTGGTGATTGGTGCAGAACTTCTATCTTTCACACTTACATAAAAGTCAATGAAAAAGTGTAAAATTATCAGACAATGGAAGTTGTGTGAATATAATCGCCACCACGACTATGTCCTGGGTTGGTTTAATTTTCGAGAGTCATCCCAATCCATATAAGATTTTCTGGATTAATGCCTCTTCCTTGGAGGTTACACAATGATGCTTAGTCCCGATTCAATTCAATTCCTATCAGGACAAGGTTTGGTGTGACGTCTTACCAATGGAAGTTGATAGTGTCATCTTAGGTAGGCCTTGGTTGTATGATTTAGATGTCACTCTTCGAGGACGTTTCCATTCCTGTGTGTTCACCTATAAAGGTGCCAAGATCGTGATAGGTCCTCCTCCTAAGACCATCAGCAAGAGAGATATTTCAAGTAAGAAAGTGGCCTCAAAGAAGAAAGACTTTCACTTGATTAGCGCTCGAGAGATCGACGAGGAAGTAGATGAAAATTCTTTAATTTGGGCTGTTGTTGTTAAGGAAGTAAAGAAGAGTAGTCCGATTGTACCCTCACCTGAAGCAATTCCTATCCTTATGGAAATTGCTGACGTGTTCCTGGAAGATTTTCCTGACTGTTTACCCCCGATGCGTGATATTCAGCACGATTCCATCTGTATCGTAGTTCATCGATTTTCTAAGATGGCATACATTTCCTCTTGTTCTAAAACATCAAATGCTTCTAAGATTGCCCGCTTATTTTTCCATGAGGTAGCTAGATTGCATGGGTTGCCAAAGTCAATGGTGTCTAATCGAGACACTAAATTTACCAGTTATTTCTGAAAGACTTTGTAGCATCTCCTCGGTACGAAACTTAAATTTTTCACGGCCTTTCATCCTCAAACAGATGGACAAATAGAAGTTGATAGTAAGAGTTTAGGGAATTTACTTTGTTGTTTTGTGGGAGAAAATAAAAAAAATTGGGACCTTGTCTTACCTCGTGCTGAGTTTGCATACAATAATTCTGTCAATAGGTCTATGGGCATAAGTCCATTTGAAATTGTGCATGGTTATAAACCTAGAGTTCTTATAGATCTCATTCTATTACCTATGCATGCTAGGATGTCTGAGTCTGCTGAGCCATTTGCACAACATGTTAGGAAATTATATAAAGAGATCAGCAAAAAAATAAGTGTCAGTAATGACACTTATAAGAAATTAGCAGATTGTCACAAAAGAATGTAGGAATTTTAAGAAGGAGATTATGTGATGATTCGGGTTCGACCCGAGCGGTTTTCATCTGGAACTGTTAAGAAATTACAAGCTCGCGGAGATGGTTCTTCTAGAATTTTGGAAATCTCTCATTCATTCTGATTGATTGAATATTCTATTTTGGGATGATTTTATTTATCGCATTTATTTTGTATTAGTTTCTATTTTTGTGATTGTTATTTTAGGCTTATTTGGTATTTTCTCGTTTGTGTGAGGAATTTATTACATTATGTATTTTTTTATTGAGTCAGTTTGTATGGAGGTCTATATAAACGCCTTCCTATTACTCTTATTTTTTTAATGTTGAATGAATTTGCGTTGTGCTTTCTCTTGGGATTATTTGATTCTTGAATGAATCGATATCCTGTATAGGGAAGGGCTTGGGTCTTGGGTGAGAATTCCTAAACTTCACCCACTCCAGCTCTTCACTCCGGGTTCGATTTCATTCATCTTGCACCTTCCAGCATTCACCTCAACTCCTCATCCACTCCGCCGGCTAGCCCGTGTGCTTGCGCCAAGTTCGCTGACTCCGATCTGACGTGGATGAGTCGTCGTGCACCGACGATGCCGACTACGCGAACATGCCGACACGCACGCGATGACTTTGCATGACGTCCTCATACAGTTCTCTCCGACCGTGCGTGCCCCAGCTCTACCCTCGCGCGCGACGCCCCCTCAGCGCGCTCGCATGCGTCTGTGCCTCGCCCGCGCGCGATTGCGCCTCGCCTGACAGCGCCGTCCCCGTGCTCGCCACGCGCGCCGTCCCCGTGCTCGCCACGCGCCCCCGCACGCGCCTGCGCTGGCAATCGCACATGCGACCGACCCCCACTCGCAGCCTGCACGCGACTGCTCCCGGCCCGCTACGCGCTGCCTGCGCTCGGCTGCGCCCGCTGCCCTGTCGCGTGCGCCCGTCCCTTGCCGCACGCCGTCGCATGTACCCTGTCGCGCTGTGTATTGTCGAGTTTAAAATTTTGAAAGAAATCAGTTTTTGTGCGTTTAATTAATTTCTTAATCATTACAAAATTGTTCTCTGATATTCTAGTATTAGTTTGTGAATAATCTGCTTTATAAATTGCTGATCTCTAAACTGCATCATCATTCGTTCGTCCTGCATCAGATGAAATATGCTATTTTCGAGAATCAATTTACCATTACAATGTAGATCATGTCCTCGCACAGTGCACAGTAAACCTAGCACAAATCCATGCTCAGATCTTCCCAAGGCTTGTAAAGTATTGATAACGGCGTATAAGGTCCTGCTCTCTTATTAAGCTTTTGGCACTTAGACATACCTTACAATGGGAAACAATACGAGCTACATCACGCCTAAGACTTGGCCAAAAGAAACGTTCCTCGACTATGGTCATAGTTTTATCCTTTCCAAAGTGTCCCGCCAATCCTCTGGAATAAATCTCGAGAATCAGATAATCTCAATGTAATGACTGGGGTACACACAACTTAGTGCCCTTGAATACGTGACTATCTTTTGAGAGATCGTCAGGATTTTGGGTAGTTTGATCTTTCAATAGACCAGTGAAGATCTCCTCGAAATCTGGGCAAGTAAGATAATCAGAGGATAACCTCTCAAACTCTGTTACTTGCATACTCAACATGTGCAATAACACTGTCATTTTATTAAGTGCATCTATGGGCTTATTTTCGACTCCAGACCTATGTTTGAGTACAAATGTATATTCCTGGAGGAACTCAACCCATTTAGCATGTTTAGCACTTAGCTTTTTTTGAGTGCTCATGTATTTCAGTGCTTGATGATTGGAGCATAGAATAAATTCCTTTGGAATAGATAGTGTCTCCAATACCTCAAAGATTGCACGATAGCATAAATCTGACGATCATACATAAAGTATCGTTACTTAGTTTCATTAAGCTTTTCACTAAAAAAAGGCTATATAATGCCCTTCTTGCCTAAGAACTCCTCCGATACGTATACCTGAGGCATCACAAGCTACTTTGAAGACGTTCGCAAAATTAGGTAACCTAAACATAGGTGCTTTTGTCAACCTAACCTTTAGATTCTCATAAGCCTTAGTTGTAGCATCCGTCCACTTAAACATCCATTTCTTCAAACAATTAGTGATGGGAGTAGTGATAGTACTAAACTCTCGTATAAAATGACGATAGAACACCGCTAAGCCGTGAAAGCTTCTTTGTTGTTTGCGAAAATCCAATCTTGTGATCTAAAGATGAGGATTCACAATCAAAATTTTCTTTAAGCATCTACTATATATATATAAAGATTGATTTAAATGCAAAAAAATGAAAAATTACGAGAAGTATATTGTGACTTTACGAGAGTTTAAGAAAGTAATCTATAATGTAAAGAATGCAAACTTTAAGAATATTTATAAGAAATAAATACTAAAAAAGTAGAAAGACATATATTATCATAATATTATATTTGTTATTTGATATATTAGTAATAAGTCTCGTTCAGGAGACCATGGACTCACTTGTACTCATAACTTAATAATTTATATTGTGTTCCAATTATATTCCTACTCTGCATATTTTGAGATTTTCACACACCAATTCGAATCTCCCAAGTGATAAGGAAAATTTGACTTGGGTTGTGACAATTATACATCATGTCTCTTGTAAAGTTTCATAATTAGTACTCGCTTTTTAGTTGCTTCCCTTTGCACATTGAAAAATCCGCTCATCTTTTTTAGAGATGATGCCACCACCTACTTTCCTTGCTGGATAAATCTAATGAAGTAGGAATAACAATCAGAAAATTGTTCCATTGCTTCCTTAAAAATAGATAACAACTCATGAATTCTTTTAAGAAAGTTTTTGTCTAATTTATTTAGCCGATAATTCTCATTCAATGTATCAGAGTTATAGAAGGAGCGGCAAGATCTTGATAAAGCAATCAAATTGATCACACGATGCAAAGAATTTGACCTTCTGCAAACTAACGGGGGAAACCTGATAGAGTTCTTGCACAATTCTATTTCTACTCATATAAATTTTTCCCTCATGTATCCATTTCACTATAAACATAAACTTATTGATAGTCAAGTGGTCAACAGAAAAAGCCGTAGATATATACAATTTTAAAATATGACATGTACAACGAACATGAAATAAAATAATGTGCAAAACAATTTTTAAATATTGGCTCAAATAATTAACTATAAAATTGCTATTTAACATGTTGTCCAATGTAATTGCAAAAAGCTTATCATCTATATAGGAAATCTTGCACATGTTCAAAGCATATTTGAAAATAGTTATGCATATATGTACATGATCAAGTAGATTGAATGTCAAAATACATTTTTACAACATCTATTGATTATCAATCCAACAGTAGATTATAACTAAATAGTTTGTCCTATTTATACTAATCTAGATATTTGATGTTAGGATAACTTTATATAGTAAACCTTTTAAGGTGTTGAATAAGCTAACCGTCCAAGCAATTAGAAATAAGTAGATGTTTCAATTCAAGCTTACAACTATATTATATATTAAAAATATTTTTCTTACTTGAAATGAGAAAATTTCGAAAGATGTTAGTAAAAAATAATAAAACATTAAGTTGTGACTAATATTAATGAACAACTACCTTTTATGCTAAAAAATTACAATTATTTAGTTTTTTTTATATTCATTAATAAGCTATTGAGGCTGCACAAAGGCATTAAAAAAAGAAAGGCTTTTAAGTTTCAACCCTAAATTTCCTTTAAATAAAACAAAAAACTAGCTTTCAAACTCTTCTCCTTGGAAACACTGTTCATAAATTCTGCATTTTCTAAAACCTGAAGTGAATAATAAATAAATAATAGTATATGCTCTAACTGATGGTTAGGCCTATAAACGGGTCAAATTTTGCGAAATATGATTTAAATTTAATGAGTACATGAATATCTTCTCTGATTCGATATTTTGACCCGATGATCCAACCTGTTTAGTTTGTAATTACCAAATCATATTATGAATCTACCCTAATGTGATCCATTATTGATCTGACCGATTAAATTATTAAATTTAAATAATAAAATAATTAATGTAAGTTATTACTATTTAAGTTAAATTCTAATAAGAAATTAGTCTAACTCAAGTTGTAAATCTTTGAAGATCTCTGTTCAAGGCACTATTTTGGAGATAACATTCTAATCCTATGCAAATTTTTTTTTGTTCAACTAGCTTTGATGTTCTGTTAGCCAGTACATGTGATTTACCAATTGTACGGATTACTATTTTCTTTGTCATTTGGGCTCCATAAATCTTAGTTCTTGTAATTTCTTAAAATAATTAATGATTAAATGTTTAATAAAAAATTGTGAGTTGAAATCCAATTTGAAAATTCAATCCCCCATGAATCATGGATCAGATCTTAATTGATTCTGACCTGATTCTTTTTTTATCCGATTCAAAGATATGCAGATCGATTGGAATCAAGGTTGATCTGATCTAAATCCAATCCAATTACAGGCCTGCTTATGGTTGTACTATAAAAAGCATACTCTTGTGACTATACTACCACTATGCAAAATAGAAACCAAAAGTATATTCATTTATCCATAAAAAGAAGTATATTCATTTATAAGCATGAAAAGAAAATGATAATTGTAACCAAAAATATATTGGTTTACTATCAAAGGTATGTTTTATAGTAATGTAACACAGAGAGTAATTATAACTAAATAAAATTGCTAGAAGATTTTATGGGGTAACAAGCATCCCATGCTAAACCGCATATGCCTCCAGGATACTAAACACCACGCAGCAATCTCATATAACCCTCCTCACCCCATTTTTCACCCCATGAATTCTTTGCAATCCAATATTTTGTCTCGTCTTCCTCCCCGTAGCCGACAAGGGTCATTGCGTGATCTAGCTTCCCGTTACAATGGTACTCGAATATACCCTATAAATATCAATATAAATTTATAAATTAGATAAATGGTTTGTTAACATAATTTTATATAATATTGAAATAAGCAGTGTTGATCAAACTGCACGAAATTTGATGCAACCGCAAAGCAACTAGTTGGTTTGCGACTGCATTCAGTAGCGAGACTTCGTCGGCTGGAACATACTTAAGTCCATCGATTGTTACCATGGGTGCAATTTTCTGTGACAAACCAAGATAACCAAAATGGCAAGTAGAACATTCATTTAATTTAAGCTATTTGCAGTTTAAATTATAGAAAAATAAGGTTAATATGTTACTGGGAAATATACTACTTATATATAGATAGTTTATAGAACATATTATCATCCGTACTCATGTTGGGTCCCAAGCCCATATGAGAAAACCAAAGGCATTTAAGTAGTTTACAATCAGTATAAAACATGTCAAATAATAACATGACCCATACGGCCATACCGAATTTCCTCTATATATATAAATTCCAGTTCATATTTCTTGTGTACAACAAAGTATATGTGTATTTTATGTTATTCATGCGAAAGCCATTGAAGTTTCATGAGATGGTCTTCACTTGAAAAGAATTTTGCTTTTAAGTCCAATAGCTTGTGCATTGTCCTATTCATGAAAATTTTTCTATATAAAAAGGTTACAATTGGGTGGCTACTAGTTTGCCCTATGCATCTACAATAAATTATTGAATTCGAACGGGGCAAAGTTTGGAGACTAATCACCATGCGCCATGTGTGCACGGGCTCATCTCCATTGTACATGGGGCACCCGGTGATTGAGCGCCCAAATGGTTCTCTATCAGAATACAATAAAATTTCTTCATCAACAAGTGGTAAGTTATTCCGACTTAAAAATTGTGGCATTTTGTCATGCATTTCATCTTCAAGTGAACAATCTTCATGATGAAAAAGCACCAGTAGCCCTTGAGGTATCTCTTACAAATGACAATGTATGATGGTCCTTGCTCGTACCAATCATCAATGGATGTCTTATGAACAAAGCTAAGGGACTATCTTTGCTCATGACAGTTCCATCAGCAGCTTTTTTGTTCTCTCTCAACATTTTTCTGGGCAATTTTTTTTGAGTTGTAATCAGACCTTCTCATTCAAAAAAAGCCTTTGTTCATGGTATGATTCTGTAGGAGCTAGGATACTTGGAATTTTTAAGTACCTTAATTTCATCCCTTAAACACATCTCTTATTTTGAAGAAGTGAGTCTCCTAATGATTTTATCAAGTGTGAGAACTCAACGGCCACCCTTTCCTTTAGGAACCATTTAACTAAAGTCAACAAGCTATTTCTCCAAACACTAATGGACTTTTTGGTCCCTCATTAGGTGATTTGTTTTTTTCTTGAGAACAGTGTCTTTCTCAAGTACTTTTCTCTTACCTAATCTTCCAAGCTATTAGTGGAACAATACGTCTTTAACCACTTCAACCAACATTGGAGGTTCAATGGACTTCATATGCTCAATGTTAACAATTGAGTATGTTCATGTAAGCAAGCAACCAAAGTTCCTAGGCATTCTCTTTTACCCATAGCATAATGCAAAATGGGTCATATTAGATGGTCTTAGCTTCCTCCTAACTCCGTTTAAGCTTACTTGAATGAAGTTGTAAGAGGTCACCTTTGATGTAGGTTAACTGTATTTTGTCTTTATTGTCGTGCCTGTAGCATTACTGAGGCTTTTATGAGTCCAAATTGAATTTGGGCATGCAACTTGCATATTTGGTCAAGTGTTGGCTCAATTGATTCCTTCATGATAATCGCTAATTCCATCAAAGTGGACTGTAAACTCCAAGTCGAAGGGGCTAGCTGATAGGTAGCCTATGCAAGCCTCAAGTAAAGACTAATTGGTGAAGTGTACTACCTCACTGAAGGTAAAATGCATATAAGATAAGGCTGTCATTTCAAGACCTTGGTTGTTTAGAGTGGGACTTCATAAAAGGTGTATGACTAGTGGTGTTCTCTTAATACAGAAGGGAAAGTGCTTTCCTGGGCATCAAGCGATCTCAGGTTCAAACTACATTACCACCATAATTTTCAAGTGGGGTAAAAAAATTATGACCAGAGGAATTAAAAAAAAGGTGTATCGATGATCTCTTGATGAACTCGGTCTGCCATCATTTTATGAATGAAATGTGTCATTTAACATTGATTTCTTTTAAATGATTTTCATGTCACTAGTTCCCTGAAAAGATGTTTATGATAGAAATTTGTTACTCATCATTTGTATTCTTTTATCATCACATATGTTAATCAATGATGGCGTATGTAACGCAATCAAAATTCCACTATTTATATTCTTACAATTTGATTCTTTGTGACATTTGTTGTATCAATAGGTTTGGGGGCTCAAAGGACTTCAAATGCTCAATGTTAACGCTATGTCTATGTTAGCAAGCAACTCAAGTTTGTAGGCACTCTCCTATCCATTATAGAATGCGGAATGGATCATATTAGATGGATTTAGCTTCGACTTAGTCCAAACATAAAGTTGAACTGATGCTGGCACGTTACTAACGTCACTTATACACATAATGACATCACCTAACGTGGTGGAATTATATTATTTTGAATTCAATTTATTTTATTTGGGAAAATTCTCATAGTTATATGGTGTGTCATCATTGGTGATTCTTCGCATTGCATGATGAATTTAAGTTTTTTTTTAGCATATGAATTTAAGTTTTTATATGAAGGAAAAGTTGATAAAATGAAGTGGTAGACTGCTGTATAAATTTTGAGATTGATTGAAGCTATTTTGGAGTTAAAATTAATGCTGAAAGGAGCACAAAATAAGGTTTAAGAATGTTCTTTGAGGCCGATATCAAATAGGGCAAAAACAATATATATATTTACCTGAACACTGTGAAAAATGTGTAAGAGTTGTTGCATCAACACCTGAGTATAGTGATAAGTGAGCATAAGTTCTCATATTATGGACAGATGCAGATAAGAAGCTAGTGCAAGATACTAAGAAAAGATATAGATTTTGAAATATAAGTATCCTGACAGACAAGCTAATAAAGTTAGTTGATATTATCATTCATAAGATAATTAATATTTTGTGTTCTCAAGAAATGAAATGGGTAGCAGAGGAAGCAAAGAAATTGATAACTTAGGTTTTAAACTTTAATGCTTCGATCAAATGGAGTGAATTTCATATCGTGTCAACTGACAAAAGATGTCATGCACGTTTTTCGTTATGGTCACAAATACAATTCCATTTATGCCTAATATGTGAGCTACAGATTCATTTAGTTATATGTTTAAATATTTTCAACAAAAGCATGACGTGTAGATAATTGAGAAATACACAAAAATGTTTTTATGATATGCACAATGAAAATGAAAAGGAGTGTCATTCAAAATTGATGTTATATAAAGTCCTATTTGATTAGTTTCGAATCGGAAAAATTATATGGTGGGGACACAGATCGGCATCGAATCGGATGGCTAGGATGATATCATGTGCTGAATCAACATTCAAATTCAAATTAATTAGAGCTATTAGAGATTTCCATATTAACTTTATTTAAATTTGATTTGATTTGATTCAGAATATATCTGGAAGATTTGAAGACTCACCACAGTTGGAGCTGATTTTATTGTAATAGAATTAGTTCCATATTTGCGTTTATTTATTTGGTATTTTATTTTCTGCATTTAATATTGTATTTTCAAATTTCTACATGGGATCTCTCTATATAAAGAGGTCGCCTTGCATTGTAAAAGATAGAGCGTTTGATGAATGAAATTATGTTTGAGTTTTCTCAGAGCCTAGATCCGGGTTAAGGGGTCGATATTCCGGTGAAGTAAATGGTAGGGTTAGCCTTTGGTGAGAATTCTCAAATTAGCCTAGTTATCTACTTCTAAAAAATAAAAAAAATCTTTTCCTTCCTTCAGCTCAACCGAAATCCAGGCCCCTTGACATAATTTTCCAGCCCACTTTCCCTTTCTTCCTCTCTGCCGGTTCGGGAAATCACTGTGCGTCGCCCGTCGCCGCCCTCCTCGCCTCCACCTCGTCTCGGCCCGCCGACCTCCGGCGAGCGCCGACGACGCCGCTGCCTCTCCGATCGAGCGGTTCCACTTCCTCCTCGCTGGGCTCAAACGCGCCTTGCCTCGCTCGGCCGCTCCTCGCCGTGCCTCGCCGCACCCTACCGCGCCTCGTCGCTGGCCGGCGAGCTCGATCGCGCAGTTCTGCTACCTCCCAGCCGCGTTCCGCCTCGCTCGGCCACACCCTGCCGCGTTCGGTCGCGCTCGACTGCCCCCAGCCGCGCCTTGCCGCTATCCGGCGAGCTCGTCGGATCTTGGGGAACACCTCCACATTCTCGCCTCGCCGCTCTCCTCACTCGTAGCCCTGCATCGCCACCTGTTTGTCTGCTTCGACACTATCAGTTTTGGTCGCGCCTCGCCTCGCCTCCACCCGCCTCGGCCCCAGACGGCTCTCCGACCTCCAGCGACGCCGTTGCCGCTGCAACAGCGGGGTCTGTCGCCTCTGCTCTACCGTTCGGTGCACCCGAGTGCCACCTACAGGCGCTCGATTGTCGCCGCCTCTGTTCCAGTTGATCCGCCAGCCACCGCGACGCCGGTCACCTCCGATCACCCCACTTTGCCGCCTCCACTCTGCTGATTGACAGTCTCTCTCTCTTGTGCGCTACGACGACGCGCTCCGTCAGCCTTGCCTTCACCCTCTTCTTGGGCAATCTGCCTCGGCAATCGTCTACCTCAGGTAATTTCTCGAACCCAATTAAGATGATTATTTGATTTCAATACAAATTATTCGCTTGACTTGAATTATTTATTTGACTTTAATTGTGTGACTTGATATTTCTTGTGTGTCAATTACTGTTGAATTTAATTGTGAGACGTTTGTCCTAAATCCCTGAACTTCAGATCTGATTTATTGAAATTAAATTGACACTCTAATCTAAATTGATAAATTCTTATTTATCATACGATCCAGTTTAATTTTAATTTTAAAATATCTTAATTTACGAGATTTAAAAATCTTATTTATCATATAATTTATCTAAAAAATATTTTTCTCTTAATTAAAGTAATTTGCTAATCAAATTTGCTAAATATAAATATAAATATCATTGGCATCTGTTTTTCGTCCCGCATCATTATAACTAGACTTGTTCTGGTTAAAACCGTTCCAAAAGGCATCCTTATATGGGATATCACGAACTAAATTTGATAGATGTGGTTTCTGTAGGATATGAAATCATATTGGATCATTTGATATTGAAACTTTTGTTGGGTATGAAATAACCATCAACAATGGATAGTTTTTAAGGATCCTAACTAAAATAGGCCCTTAAGTGAGCCGATCATAGAACAAGTAGCATGAAAGGGAAGAGGCGGAGAAGAGGGAATACAAAAGGGGAAGAGGCCCTTCATTGAAGGGAAGTAGGAAAACTTTTATTGATCTTTTTTCATCCCTTTCCAGTAAAGTAGGGGTGTTTTGTTAGACGCAAATGATAGAGTGACATATGACCCTGAAAGTTAGGTTTTAAATTTTATGGATATTCAAGCGACTGTTATATTTCCTTTTACGTAATTCTTGCGTTCTGAAATCGATGATCTCTTCGTTTTGTTCAAGGTTCTTTGTCTCTTTAGTATGCTGTTGATTTCATGTGCAATATACCCACTTTACATGGTTTATTTATTTTAAATGTAATCACAAGATCTTCTTGAAAGAGTAATTACAAGATCTTCAATATCCCCAGAAGCAGTAGCAATATTAAAAGTTAGCATCCTCCTTTTGCTGCTTTTGGTCCCTCCAGCGGCCGACAAACGGCGTGAACTCAGAGCTTGTTCACCTTTTCTCCGAAAAACCAGGATGAAGCTGCACTATCCGCTGCCTACAAATAGCTCTGAAAAGTCTTTATGGGGAGGAGGATCCGAGATTACAGATAAAAGATCAGATCAAGGAGATCAACAGGAGCGGCCAGAGTGCAAGTAGCTTCCTTGATTCTCCCATTCTCATTGTATTACAGCCCCAACTGAGGAGCTCTTTCTCTCTCTCTCTCTCTCTCAAACATTGTATTAAGCCTTCACGACTACCCTTTTCCTCTAGTGAAATTCCTTCCCTGGTCGCTCGGTGGACGTACGGGACTTCCTCCCTGAACCACCTTAAATTATTGTGTGCTCTTCTGGATGCCCCGAACTCTCTCCTTTTAAGCCTTAACCATCAGGCTTATACCTCTGCGTGTCGCCGTCTCTCAGGACTCTCTTTTTTGGTGTTCATTGGGCAACATCTTCTGGTGCTTTCATTGAGACTCTGGGACGATGGTGGCTAGAACACGCTGAACCAACTCCGTTGCACGCAGTACACATGCGGGAGAACCTTGACGACAGAGCTTCGGCCTCAACCTCTCGGCGCCACGCCGAATCTGCTTCCTTCTCCAGGGGTACCCGTGTATCAAAACTTCAGGGGATGCTCGTGAATCTCACTGACCTGGTCACTGGCCTCACATCCCAACAGGCCTTGATTCTCAGGCAGACTCAGCCAGTGTGCGCAGTACTTCCTTTCCCGCCAGTCGCGGCGGCTCCTGCATCTCTCTCGCCGGTTTCGGCGGTCCAAGAACCTCTTCCGCTTGTAGCAGCGACCCCTCCTTCGATCGCTGAGGCTCCTGCTCCTGTGCTTCCTGCCGCAGCGCCTTCTATTCAGACGTCCCCGGATTCCGGCCACGAAAGGCCGCTGGAAGCGCAGAATCACCAGCGAAGACGCCGACGAAGCCACCGAGAAGCCTTGGCGACCGCAAAGGAAGCCGGCGAAGTTAAAGGAAAAAACGCGACGCACTGTTAGCCCAGTCCAGTCCAAAGAAGGGGTCAGGCCCATGACGAGGGGCCTGAATGCCTGGAAAGAGGGGGTCTCTTTCGGAAAGAAATGGAGGGAAAGCAGGTGGAAGGAAAGCAGGCTGTGGTAGCGGACATGGTGGAAGAGGATTTTGGTGAACTTCCTGGAGGCGAAAGGGGCGCCGCCGACCAGATCCGGTTTTTCCGCTGCAAAGGGGGCGCGTCTCCCGCAGTGGACGACCATGCCTGCTCCGAAATGCGTGGGAACGGAGGAGGAGCTGCCACGTGGTCTGGCTTCCTCGGTTGGGCCCCACTTGCGCTTCTATTTTGCCCGCCTCACGCGTGGGCGTTGGGCAGGCTGGGGGCAGATGCCCATCAGCTGAAGCGGGCCTGCTGGAACCAAGGTCTGTTGGGCCTCTCGCTGAGCCTTCTCCAGCCCAAAATATTTCTAAGCCTTCCTATGTATATATTGCTTTATACATCTCGGTACAGTTAACCCCTCTGTTTCTCTCTCTCTGTCTGTGCAGAAAAGGGAGTGGGAGATTTGGGCGGAGCTTGGCCGCGTCTCCCTCTCGAGAGGGGAGAGATCTGGCAGTGGCAGAGGAGGCAGTGGCCTTTTGGTTTCTTTTTTTCTTTTTTTGTATTTTTTTATGTTTCGATTTTTTTTTGGAGAATGGCAGCTGCTGGTTGTGTGAGAAGTAAAGATTTTGTAGATCTGATTTTTTATGTTGATTTTTAAAGTTTTGTTATTTTTTTTCTTCGTGCATGCAATATTTTTTTTGCAGTGTGGAGAAATCAGATATGTAGGTTGTAAATTTGTTTTGTTTTAGCTACGATTTTGTATTAAAGTACTTTTTTGTATTTTTTTTCTATGTTTGGGTTTTTTTTTGGAGAATAGCAGTTGCTGCTTGTGTGAGGATTAAGGATTTTGTAGATCTGATTTTTTATGTAGATTTTTAAAGTTTTGTTATTTTTTTTTTCACGCATGCGATGTTTTTGTTGGAGTGTGGAGAAATTAGACATGTAGGATGTAGATCTGCTTTGTTTTAGTTACATTTTTTTTTTTAGACATTGATGGCTTTCTTACATTTTTTTATGCATGCGGTGTTTTCTTGGAGTTTGGACGAATTAGAGATGTACATAGTAGATGTGCTTTGTTTTAGCTGTGATCTTGCATGTGATATTTGTTTCTTGTTTCTTTTTTCATGCATTTGCTATTTTTCTTATTCTGTTATGTATGTAGTCTTTGTCCAAGCTTTTACTGTTTTTTTTACTTCTGGGATTTGGAGAATCGGAATTGCTAGCTGTGTGAGAGGTAAAGACTTAGCTGTGTGAGAGGTAAAGACTTGTATGAGGTATTTTGTTTTGTTGCTGATCATTATTTTGTATTTACATTTTTAAGTTGTTATTTTTTTGTTCATGCATGTGGTATTTTTTTATCTTTATTTTTTATTTAGATTTTTGAAGCTTTCTTGTATTTGTTTCATGTATTTGATGTTTTTTTGGATTTTGGATAAATCAAATATTATTTTTTGAAATTTTATTTTGTATTTAATTTTATTTTGTGCTTAATTTTATTTAGATCTGCTTAATTTTATTGTGCTTTTTTGATTTTTAGGTTTTGTTTGATTAGATAGTTGAGTTTCAAATAAAAGAAAAAAAAGTGTTGTTTTCAAATAAAGAAAGAAAATAAAATTAAGCAGGCTTACAGCAGATATTATGATTTTAGTTGTTTGTACAAAAGACATAAGCAAAATATGAATATAAGAAAAACACAAAGATAAGTTTTTATTTACATACCAAAGTATTTGTACTTGTTTTTGCAAAAGTAAGAGGCATAAGCAAAACATGAACATAAGCAAAAGACAAACATATGTTCTTATTCACATAGCAAGATTTTTAGCAAAGATACTGGTTTCTGGTTTTTACTTGTTTTCACCTTGCTCTGCTTCATTTGTGCTGTTACTTTCATTTGAATTTTCTTGCTGCTTTCCTCAGAACTTTCTTTTGCATTTGCATTTTCTTTATAGTTTTGAAGTATCCTTTCAAGTCCAACAACACTATAACCTCCATATTGTATGAATTTGAAGTTCAGTTTTGTTATTTGTATATGGAAAGTATACTGGATGGAAAGGCAATTTTGAACATATTGGGTCTGTTTGTTTGTAGGGTTAAATTTAACAAGATTAAAATTAAACTTGGATAGAGATATTTTTTTATTAAAAATTGTGAATGATGTAAAGTAAAGTTATTATGTTGAGGTGTGTGAGGGATGTGATATAAAATTAGTTATTATGTTGGGATATGTGAGGGATATGATATAAGTTAGTTATTATTTTAGTAATGTGTGTAAGATGTGAAATAAAGTTAATTTTTAATATTAAATTTTATGTGTGATGTGATATGTCTGATTAAAATTAAACCAGGTTAATTTTAAAAAGATAAACAAACGGGGCCATTGTTGGAAAATTTGAATACCATTTCTCTGCAAGAAAAAATTGTATTAAGAATAATATATTTTAATAGATAGTTGTGGTGTAAAATAGTGGAACTTGTTCTATCATTTTCTTGGTGACTTCTAAAGTTTGGTGTAGAACAGTTTCATCGTGTTTGTCAAATAGAACACCATTGATTCGATCAGTGTTATCTTCGATTATTGCTCGTAGTTTGTTCCTGAAACGAATTAAAACATTTGCATGATATTTATGATCTAATAATTAGTTAAAATAAGTTGTATAGTAATATTTTACATACCTGGATGTTATCTGTGAATTTGCAGTAATACATGAAGCGTTATCACAAATAGATCCTGTTGTTTTTTTGCTGCAAATTGAACAACAATAATACCAAACTTGTTCATTTGTAAATATGCTTATGATCCTTGCATCGATGCTAAAATGTTGAGGCTAAATATAGATATTTCAATGTATGATATGTTAGAGAGAACATAAAACTTTAAACTTTATAAATCAAGAGAATTTTGTAGTGAGACATCACCTCAAGTGGAGCACTTGTTGGTGTTAGGTTCAATAGATCATTGATTGTAACCTTTTCGATTTTTGATTTTGAAGAAGACCCGAGAGAGTGTAATTGTTTTGTTGTACATAATTTAGAAAATATATTTTTGTACCTGTTTTAATAAATGGTAAATGTAAATTTTACATGTGAAATAATAAAAAGTTATTTTATATATCTTACCATAACAATAATTTGTTTGGTTCTTCAATAGCTGAAGTTGAGAAGGATAATTCATTAAAAGCTGTGGTCTCAAGAATATCTTTCCCTATATGTCAAAATGTAAAATGTTACACATAAGTGAAAATATGAAATGAAATGTTAGATAAATATATATATTTTTAGGAAAAATGAATGTAATGTTACACTTGCCTCTGAAAATTTTGATTTGTAATCCAGATGCCATTAAGTTTGTATCTTCTTCGAATTCTGCTGTTAATATATTGTGATATTTATTAAAAGTGTCATTCCAAACTGTTAATGTCATGAGTTGATTATAGTGAGTATTATCAATTAATGAAATTTCAAGTAGATAATCCTGTTGTTGTCTGAATTGTAGTAAGAGGGCCCATATCAACAACATATCCGAGAACACCTTTATAAGAGATAAGAGATAAATTGTTAGAACATTGTAACTTAATATAATTATTAAAAGAAAAGTAGAAATATTACCTATGAGATATTCTAGTTTCTTGGATAATTCTATAATTTCATTCAATTTGCTAAATGACCAGATAAAACTATTGTTGAAGTCATTCTCTGTTATTTTCAGAGTTGAAGTCTCCTCTTTGAAGCATAATCTTGTTGATCTTCTTAGAACCTTTAGAGGTGCATGGGAAATTTCATGATGTCTTTTATTTTGTATGTATTGCTCGAAAAGATAATATCTTTTCATTTGTCACATAAGTTGCTGGGAATGAAGACTTCCATTTCAGTTTCCTAATATATTAAATAATATGTTAAAGTAATGATGATAATGTTTAATAATTATTATGTATAAGAAAGTTTAGATGATAATACCTGATCATCTTTTGCTATGAAAAGTATTGAAGGCTCTGAATTTCGAGAATATAACTTGCCAAACCATAGTTGTGTAACAGAAACTTGAATGTTGCAAGATTCATGAAAAGTTTTAATTTGGTTTAGTAGTGTTGGTATTGTTGGCCATTGATTGTTTGATTTTTTTTTCTCATTTTCTGTTGAACCTTTTTTTTATGATGCTCGCTTAGTATTTTTCTTTACTTTGTATTCTGAAGATTTGTCAATGTCTTCTGTAGTTTCTGCAAATAGAAAATATGTTATTTATGAAATGTAACATAATAAATATTGGCAGAATATTTTGTTGTTATTAGGTTAATCTATAAAAAATATATATATAAAGAATTTTGTTATTGAAATGATGTATTTAAAAGCTTATATCAAGAATATAAATTTGCAATATTACAAACCTGAGAATGATTCTTCAATTTGTTGATCAGTAACTTTTTGTTTCTTTTTCTTGATTTCTGACATCTAACAAAATTTAAAATTGAGTTATATATATAACTTTTACAATCATGCTATTGCATTTAAAGTATTGATTCAGCAACTTTTTTTTCACTTTTTTTTTAATTTATTTTTCTTTCAAGAACTTCTTTTAATACATCTTTATATACAATATTACGTGTATATCCATAAGGAACATTATTGCAATTAGATAGTAGAACTTTTATAGAAGCAATTGACGAAGCTCTAGAAATTGCAACGTATAATTGTCCATGTGAAAATATAGACCAATATGATCAAGTGTTTGACCTTGACTTTTATTTATTGTCATGGCATAAGCTATTTGTATTGGAAGTTGTTTGCGTTTGAGAATAAATGGCATATCATTTTTGTTGCTAGTCATACTTATTCGAGGAATTATAACATTTTCTTGAACATTTGATCCTGTAGTAATTTGTGCTTCGATCACTCTTTCGCCAAGGTTTTTGACAATAAGTTTTGTGCCATTACATAATCCTCTGCTTTGATCAAGATTTCATAATAACAAAATAGGAGTATTAACTTCAAGTTGCAGGGAATGTGGTGGTAAACCTGGTAAAGTTAAAGAATTTAGAAATTCAGGTGTGTATAAGGTTTCTTTATCAAACTTTTCATCATTTACTGGAATTATCATATCAGCACTCCGATATATTTGTGTCATTTTTAATTTCGCTTAAAATAGTATTATTAATATAATCTACTTCTTCATTTCTTGGTGCTAATATTGCTCTTGTTTTCAGATAATTTGCATCAAAGGTCTTAGAATTGAGATTGGGGTAAATTTCTTTGATTAAGCCTTGTAATCTTTCGGAAGGATTAATTAACATATCTTCAGGAATTTTAATCCATGTACTGTCATAATTATCGTTAGGTAGCTTAATTCCTTCTATTTCACCATCTCCGATGTTAATAATTCATTTTGCAAATTTTTCTAATTTTTCAATTTCGTTGTTATTAAGATTCATATGTAGTCTCATATTTTTTGTCAATGAAAATAATTTACAAAATTCTCATAAAGATGATTTATGTATTGATGCATTGACTATATCTTCTCTTGTTCCTTTAGGCATTACAGGAAGAATTTGACGAAAATCACCACCTAAAACAATCGTTTTTCCACCGAATGGAATTGTTTCTGCTTTTGGTATAGTATGTTTTAGTAAGTCACGAAATGTTCTATCAACTGCATCAAAAGCAAAATGATTTATCATTGGTGCTTCATCCCAAATAATTAATGACGTTTGACGTATTAGTTGAGCTAATTTGGATTTTTGATATATATTTCAGTTATATTTAAAGGAATTTTGAATTTTGAGTGAGCAGTTCGTCCACCGGGTAATAGCAATGATGCTATTCCAGATGAAGCAACTGCTAGAACATTTTTTTGTTGGCTTCGTAATTTAGCTATTAATGATTTCCAGATGTAAGTTTTGCCAGTGCCACCACTCCCATAAACAAAAAATAGTTCCCCCACTTGTTTTTTACATGAATTTAAAACATTATCAAAAATTATTTTTTGTTCAGAATTCAAGTTTGATTCTAATAAAATACTACTATTGGATAAATCTAGAACATTGTAGTTTAGTTCTTCAATAATAAGGTGGTTGTCTGTTATTTGATTGTTTTAATGTGGTAATGGCATGTTTGGTATATCAGTTAATGATTTTTCATTATTATTAAGGATGCGTTTTATATCCAGTAAAGCTGCGTTTTGAATTTGATTTATCCTAGTAGTAATTGGTAAGTATATTGTTATTTTATGCATATCATGATTATAATCTTTAGTAAGTGATTCCCAGTGATTTTCTCATAACATTTTTGGATTTGACATTTCACCAAACATAAGCATTATACAAAACAAATTGCGAAGTTGTGAAGCGGTTGCCCATAACGATGCTTCATTTAATGCAAGGTGTCATTCATTATCATTTTCAATTAACCCATGTGCAACACATGCTTCTTTAAATGTTTGATGTTGAATGCCATTAATACTTTTGAGTTCATTAAAAGATTTTGCTCCAACAACAATGTTTAATAACATTCTCAAATAATATCATTCCCCACAACTTGGATTTACATAAAGTAATCTCCCTATTGCAAATCCTCTTTTTCGTTCACTCCATTCTAATTTCTTTTTATTCCATATAAAATACATTGGAAATTGTGTATATGTTAATGTTGTGGCTTTGGAATATTTTTTATTTACAGTAAACTTTTCAATTAACATTGTTTTTTTAGTTTTATCTAGTTCAAGTATTCTATTAATTTTATCACCTTCAATAAAGGAAATCATTTGTTGATCTTCTAAATGATATTGCAGTCTTTGAACACGTGGGTGTCTTTTATGTATATCGAATTCAAAAAGCCTCCAACATGCTTCTGAGGCTAATATATATCTTGAATCTAAATAACGTTTAATTTCATTATGTTTGTAATCACTGTTTGATTCAATTAATGTTGTAGCTTTATCTAAACCTTCATGAACATATTTGAAAAGATATTTTATAATTTTATGAGGATTGCATATTTCAATATTAATATGAGCTTCGTATTTCAACAATAAATTTGGATTATATGGAACTACCCATTTGCAATCTATCTCATGACCTTTTAACATAAGCACTTGGTCTTCCTTCTGCTCTTTTGTAAAGAAGAAAACCATTTTTATTTATGTGAGTATAATTATTGTAGTTTTTTGGAAAACCTTTAAAACATTTTTCATTTTTCATGCAAGGAGCTTTTGGATTATAATAACCACATGGGCCATGGATCATATGCTTGATAACTAATTTATGTAGAAGAGGTTCTTTTTGTTTGTCTGAAATTTCAGCTTTAATTATGCGATCAATTTCTTCAATATTTCGAAGTTTACAATCCTTTTGAAGGGTAAGTAATATATGACAATGTGGCAAACCTCGTTTTTGAAATTCAACAACACATAAATCTGCAGTAACTTTTCCAAATTGTCTTTTTGAAATAAGGTCGTCACATATTTGTTTCATTTTTAAGGTTAAATACTCTACTTAGAATGTCAGGTCTATCATTTGGTTGTTGACCTTGAATATATTATAAGAATTCATGTATATCGTTCCAATTTGGGTTACAGATAAATGTAATGAATAAATTTGGAGGTCCTGCCCATGCACATATGGACATTGCATCTTGATAGTTTTAGACCATGTATCTTGGTCCTCCAGTAAATGTTGATGGAAGTATAATTTTATGTCCTATTGTAGTAGTATCATTATCACCTTGTTCAAAAGCATCTTGAAGTCCTTGATATAATTCATTACGTAATTTAGGTTGGTTACAATGGATGAAACAAAGTCTTTGCTCTTCAACTGAAGCAAATGCATCAACACAAAATTGTTGAAACAATCTACCACTCCTTAAGAGTGTTGTACCTTCTTCATGACGTTGTTGAAGTCTAAATGCATAAAAATCTTTCATTGTTATTTTTTTGTACTTAGCCTTATTATTAGATATATTTTTATTTAAATATATATGCCATCCATCTTCTCTATATGGAAATAATAATGGATATTGAAATGACATATATGCAGGATGTGTTTCGCTAATTCGTTTGAATCCTTTTTGATTGTTATATATAATAACATCACATTTATTTATATTTTGCAAGGGATCTCCTATCATAAGAGCAGCAACTTCACTTTCTGATGGTTCTGTATATTGTTTGTTATTTATTGATCGCGTCTCTATAATGTTAAGTTTAAGTTCAATGTTGTTATTTGATTTATACTAATTACGTACTGCACGAAATTTTTTTGCATATATATTATTTTTATTAAGCATAGATTTAATTTCTTTTATAACGAACATAACATATTCTTTTTCTATATCATTAACTATGTTTTTCCTTCTATTAACTTGATGCGATTTTCTATTTCATGTTCAGTGTCATAAATATATAACGGAGCATATTTTGGTGGCATCCCACTTTCTGGAATTAAAGATCCAATTTGATGATAATTTTGTCCATGTATACGAAAATTATATGGTCCATGACCATTCAATATTTCATAGTCTATTTTTTTACCAAGAGAAGAAAATGCAAACATTGAGTTGAATATTCAAATATTTTTTTAAAATAATTTAGCAATGAGATTTGAATTTTTTGGATCTAAAAGAGAATCTAAAGGTTCAGGTGTATTGTGTAATAAAGGCAAAGAAACTTTACCATTTTTACAGCAGAAACTGAAATAAGTTTCTTTTTTTTAGTTGGTCTAACACTTTCCTCTAATCAAGTAATAGCTTTGCATTTTGGACAGGTCATTGTAGGTGGGCCTGAAGTTATTTTTTTGAAGTAGAAGCATAGAAATTTTCATTATTTGGAGTCTTTATATTATTATTTAAATAACATTTCTTTGTTGTTATAGTTTTATGTTTTTGTTTTTCTTGATACCTTATATGATCTTGTATTTTTCTTTTTTTGCGTTGTTCTTCTGATAATACTTTTTTTTCTTTTTTTATCCATTTATATATCTTCTATAATAAATATTTATAGTGAACAAAATAGGTAGTTGTAAGATCAAGTAATGGACTTACTGTTTTTTGTGTACCTTTTGCCTTCTCTTAATATGCTTTTTATTTTGTCTTCCTGCAAGGATCAACAATGTATTGTTATTAAATAATATTTATGTGAGTTATTTTCTTGTAGATTATTATGAAGGTATAGAAAACTGTAAAAGAAGTAAGTATGAGTAGAATATGATAAAGATATATCATGTAGGATTTCTTTAGCAAATATTTATGAAGGTTAAAACACTTATTAATGCTTCATCTCGTGCAAGTATTTACTTATAAGGGTTATGGTGGCATATATGCAGGATGTGTTTCGTTAATTCATTTAAATTCTTTTTGATTGTTATATACAATAACATCACATTTATTTATATTTTGCAAGGGATCTCCCATTATAAGAGCAGCAACTTCGCTTTCTGATGGTTGTGTATATTGTTTGTTGTTTATTGATCGAGTCTCTATGATGTTAAGTTTAAGTTCAATGTTATCAGATTTATACCAATTACATACTGCAAGAAATTGTTTTGCATATATATTGTTTTTATGAAACATAGATTTAATTTCTTTTATAATAAACGTAATATTTTTTTCCTTGTCATTATTTATGTTTTTTCCTTCTATTAACTTCATGTGATTTTCTATTTGATGTTCAGTGTCATAAATATATATTTATACCAATTACGTACTGCATGAAATTGTTTTGCATATATATTGTTTTTATCAAGCATAATTTTAATTTTTTTTATAATAAACATAACATATTCTTTTTCCTTATCATTATTTATGTTTTTTCTTTCTATTAACTTAATCTAGCTAATAATCTTAGTATTAACTTAATCTAGATGGAAAGTTGCCATTGATATAATATTCTAGGAAATTAAGAGCTGTAAAATAAGAAAATTAGGAGCTGTATAATAGACTTACTATTCTTTTTCTGCTTTGCTTTCCCTTAATATCTTTCTGAAATTTAATTGTTCTTCTTTGTTCTATAAAATTAAATATATTCTTAATATAGATACTTTGTATTTTGGATAGCTATTAATTCATGTATGTCTTATTTTTTTGACATCTGTCTTCGTTAAATAAATTACCTAATTTTAAATAAATAACAGATATTATTAATTATGTTTAATATATACTATGTATTTTTATTTTTGACACTTATTAATCCATGCATGTCGTATTTTGTTGACATCTGTTTTTTTTTTTTTTTTTTGTTGAGCTGGACAGATATTGTAAATTGAGAGATAGTGATAAAATTGAGATATTTAATTTATCAGCAAGGCAAAAATGGAAATCCAATTTGTTGTTCACCATCAATACCATCTTTAATTTGTCAGGGCAAAAACTGGAAAGACTATTTGTTAATTCAAAAATAACAAAATAGAGTTAGCTGTAGGAGAGAGAGATAGAGGAGAGAGGCTATTGAGATATTTAATTTATCAGCAGAGCAAAAATGGAAATCCAATTTGTTCACCCTGGGCAAAAATAGAAATTCAATTTGTTCACCCTCAGGACCATCTTTAATAAAGATATATATACATAGATAGATAGGGAATTCTAAACCTAGGATTCAAAGTTGGCAGATCCAAACTTCAACAGTGATTTCTACCATGGGAGAATAGTATTCCAACCTTACTGGAATGACAGCTTTGGCCTGAATTAAATCTGCCACAAACAAGTAAATGGAGCAGGAAGATGCTAAGTGGATTCTGCAGTCAAAATATGTTACTCTTTAAAAAATGCTCCCAAAATTGCCATCACTATTCACGTGGTATATTAAGTTGTGACTTTTAAATATTGATCTAATTCTAATAGCCGTGCGAAGATGGTTATGTAAGTTTTTTTAAATGTGACATTAGTTTTTTTGAAATTTGAATCCCATTAGAGTTACGATGCATTAATGTAGATTCGTTAATGTGTCAAATTTGCTATTCACACATCGTACTCATTTCTAAAGGTAGGGGCAGAATGAAGAAATGGGTAAATGATATTTTCATTATTTTTCAAGAGTTAGGTGAAAAGATATTAAAACTCATTATTTTATTGTGTAAACTATCAGAGCTTATTAACTGATTTTTTATTAGCTTCATACATAATTATAATATATTCCTATAAATAATTTATTCTAGTTACAAATATTTTTTTACAAGATTGAATTTACGTACTACTTTGAAACCGTGATATAGATTTCAATATATTTTAATTAAAAATGTAAAGTTTGGATGCTTTTAAATACACGATTAAATGACTAAAAGATGAAATTAAAGCCTTTTACCAGTATTAAATTAAGCACGTGCTCATACATGTGGAAGCTTCAATATCAACTCCGCATTTTAATCACAAAAAAAAACAAAATTCCGCATATAATTTCTTTTGTAATACCTATGCGACCTTCCTCATAATAAAAACCGTGCGACGCCAAAAAACGGTGGACTATAACCCACGGGTTTTTGATGAATTTCGCAATTTCAGTTGGCGAGTTCCGCACAAGAATCAGGATAAATGCATTTATGCGGGTACGTACCAACATCTTCACACGTAATTAAAAAAGTTTCTCTTTATTGTTTATATTTTACATTACAGAATATTGTTAATTTTTTATTTAATTCGCTCAAAGATATAAAATAATAATAATTTAAATTAAGAATAACAAAATATAAAAAATACATATATTATATGAACTGGTATTTTTATATATTTATTTATGAAATTTGAATTATTGTATATGTACTTAACATTCAAAAAAAAATTTTACTATTTGATAATTTGTTTTTTTTGTCCGTAGTATATTACATGGCTGGTTCAATTTCAAAAAAAAAATAATTTAATCGGTAATAAAAAATATTGTATATTACAGTAAAATTAATTAAATATGTCTGATCCGGGAAATATCTCAAATAACTTTATACCTTCATGTTGCCTTTCAATAACGAGGGCTCCATTCAAAAGTTTAAAAAAAATACTTTTTTTACCTCATATGTATTTTAAAAATTTAAGTTATAATTCAATAAATAATTAATTTAACAAATATAATTTCTTAATTAAAGCAACCAAAGTGCCTTCTACATTCGGAGTAAGATGGAGAGGGAGAAAGAAAAAAAGATAATAAAATTGTAATTTCAAATAATTTTTATATTTAAAAATTAAAAGGATCAATCGATAATCATTAGAAATCTAGTTGATAAAAATTTAAATTATAAATTTGTGTGATATTTTAATTTAAATTAAGAAATTTGAAAGAATTTTTTTCTATATTTTAAATATTATTGTAATCATCTTAAAATGTACTTTATTATGTTAATATAATTTATGAAATATAATTGATAACATATTATACGCATGTGAATGCACGAAAATAAGTCTAAAAAATGATATTTTAATGTTTAAATTAATTAATATTTTAAATATATTAATATAAATAAATTCTGAATTTATTAAAAAATATTTTAATTTTAAATTTAATTTAGAATTTAAACCAGATGCATTGTAGGATTCAACATTGTTTGTCCAGAAAATCTATTTTGCTAAAAAAAACTGTATATTTTATTTACCAGTAATTATTATGCACGTGATCGAATGAATGCATTCCTAGAAATGCCGCATATAATTTCCTTTTCTTAAATGTATGCGACCCTCCTCATAACAAAACTCATGCGACCGCACAAAAGGGTGTACTATAACCCACGGATTTTGAAGGAATTTCTCAATTTCGTCGGCGCATTCCGCATAAAACTCTTAATAAATGTTTTTATGCGGATAAATGTGGCGAACAGGAAAAAAATCTCTTGCTCGTGACAGAAATTTGTAATTTTTTATTTAATTTGCCTACAGACAAAATAAGAATAATCTCTATTAAAGTAAAACTACATATTATAAACTAAAAACAGGTTATATATATTTATTTATAAATTTAAATTGTGTAGGTACATAAGTTTCAAAATTTTTTATTATTTGATAATTTGATTTTTTTCATCCATAATATATTGCACAAGTGATCTTTGAGAAAAATATTTCAATTAACAATAAAAAATATTATATATCCATATAAAATTAAATATCTCTGTTAAGTTCATATATACATTGCAAGAGAGTTATAAATAATGACCGTTGCTCTTCTATAGTTTAATGACCGTTGCTCTTCTATAGTTATATATACAATAATGACCGTTGCTCCATTTGAAATTTAATAAAAAGATAACTCCTTTTGCATTATAAATATTATCAAATTTAAAATATAATTAATTTAGCAAATATAATTTCTTAAACAACCCAAGATGCCTTCTACATTCAAAATAATAAATATATTATTATAATCCTCTTAAATGTAATTTATTACATGTAACCACATCTTATCAAATTGATATCTACTCGATTTCAAATTATACTTATTTTTTTTGGATAAATACCTACATAATATCTACTTGTATGGTGGCAGAACAGACAGTTAGAGCGAATGAATGGTTCGGTTGGCCGACTAGACTATCAAGTCAACCGACTAGACGGTCAGTTTGGCTATTCAACAACTTTAATACCGTTTGGCTGCTCAAATAGCTCTCCTATTGGCGGACTGACGACTAGCCTACCAAATCCAATAATTTCTCCAACATCTCATGAATTAAAAAAAAAATCTTGTTAAAACTACATAAAAATTTTAAGTTCGTTTACAATTTGATAATTTGATTTTTTTTATTCATAATATCTAATTTTAAGAAAAATATTTAATTAATAATCAAAAATATTATATATCCCCATAAAATTACTTGAATATTTCTGGTAAATTCATATATGCATTGTGAGAGATTTATAGATCTCGACCGTTGCTCTTTAATAGTAAGTGCTTCATTTGAAGGTTTTGAAAAAGATAAATTGTTTATATCGTAAATTCATAATTAATTGACATAACTAATTTAACAAATATAATTTATTAATTCAAATAACTGTTGACATGTTGCTCCAGCGCTGCGTCACAGTCATACACGTGGCGCTCCATCTTGAAATATCATGTTTTAATTTTTGAAACTGTGTTAATCTTCCAAACCTCATGGATAAGGTTTGGAACCTCTATTCTCGTGGATGAGGTTTCTACCTTATGTACCTACACAATTTAAATTTATAAATATATATATATATATATAACCTGTTTTTAGTTTATAATATGTAGTTTTACTTTAATAGAGATTATTCTTATTTTGTCTGTAGGCAAATTAAATAAAAAAAATTACAAAGTTCTGTCACGAGCAAGAGATTTTTTTTCTTGTTCGCCACATTTATCCGCATAAAAACATTTATTAAGAGTTTTATGCGGAATGCGCCGACGAAATTGAGAAATTCCTTCAAAATCCGTGGGTTATAGTTCACCCTTTTGTGCGGTCGCATGAGTTTTGTTATGAGGAGGGTCGCATACATTCAAAGAAAAGTAAATTATATGCGGACTTTCTAGGAATGCATTCATTCGATCACGTGCATAATAATTACTGGTAAATAAAATATACAGTTTTTTTATCAAAATAGATTTTCTGGACAAACAATGTTGAATACTACAATGCATATAATTTAAATTCTAAATTAATTTTTAAATTAAAATATTTTTTAATAAATTAAGAATTTATTGATATTAATATATTTAAAATTTTAATTAATTTAAACATTAAAATATCATTTTTCAAACTTATTTTTGTGCATTCACATGCATATAATATGTTATCAATTATATTTCATAAATTATATTAACATAATAAAGTACATTTTAAGATAATTACAATAATATTTAAAATATAATTTTTTTTTCAAATTTCTTAATTTAAATTATAATATCACACAAATTTATAATTTAAATTTTTATCAACTAGATTTTTGATGATTATCGATTGGTCCTTTTAATTTTTAAATATAAAAATTATTTGAAATTACAATTTTATTATCTTTTTTTTTCTCTCTCTCCCTCTCCATCTTACTCAGAATGTAGAAGGCACTTTGGTTGCTTTAATTAAGAAATTATATTTGTTAAATTAATTATTTATTGAATTATAACTTAAATTTTTAAAATACTTATGATGTAAAAAAATTATTTTTTTTTAACTTTTGAATGGAGCCCTCGTTATTGAAAGACAACATGAAGGTATAAAGTTATTTGAGATATTTACCTGATTACACATATTTAATTATTTTACTGTAATATACAATATTTTTTACTACCGGTTAAATTTTTTTTTTGAAATTGAACCAGCCATGTAATATGCTACGGACAAAAAAAAATCAAATTATCAAATAGTAAAAAAAAACTTGAATGTTTAAGTACATATACAATAATTCAAATTTCATAAATAAATATATAAAAATACCAGTTCATTCGGGTTATATAATCAAATTGTGACTTATAATATATGTATTTTTTATATTTTGTTATTCTTAATTTAAATTATTATTATTTTATATCTTTGAGCGAATTAAATAAAAAAATAACAATATTCTGTAATGTAAAATATAAACAATAAAGAGAGACTTTTTTAATTACGTGTGAAGATGTTTGTTACGTACCCGCATAAATGCATTTATCCTGATTCTTATGCGGAACTCGCCAACTGAAATTGCGAAATTCACAAAAATCCGTGGGTTCACCGTTTTTTGGCGTCGCACGGTTTTTATTATGAGGAAGGTCGCATAGTTATTACAAAAGAAATTACATGCGGAATTTTGGTTTTTTTGTGATTAAAATGCGGAGTTGTTGGAAAAATTACTTTTTAAAAATATTACCTTAACATATTTTATACAACCTTTCAAATTACCATAAATAGTTATAATAATTATATTATTATAAGATTAATATATATATATATATGTATATAACTAATTTAATTAAAAATATCAATTAATTATATAACATAATAATTATTATCAAATAATTTATTTAAAAATATAAATTTTTTTAGTAATGCTTTTTTAATCTTATATATGATTATCTATAGATGTCATTAAACCAAACAATTAATTTCTCTAAATAACATAACATAATATCAAGATAACATTGAACCAAAAGCCCCCCAAATCACATGTTCGAAAAGATTAAAAAAAAAAATTATACAGATATGATAGCGAATAATTATAAGTTTGCTAAGGCCTTGGAGACATTTCTAGATATTCTGTCATGAATTGGTACCTGCAACAAAAATAGAAAGATGAGTGAAGGGCATTGCTGGTTGTAATATGATCAAACAAGTAAATAAAAAAAAAAAAAAATGATCAAGTGCTTCAGTTATCTAACTACCTCTTGCCCAGGCACCTCAAACTTGGAATTTGTGATTGTCTCAAAGAGGAAGATATACCTGTCAGCAATAAATCATTGAGAAGTTCCAAGTATAATATCATGTATTTCAGTTAAAAGGTTGTGAGGGTATAATTAGAAAGATAATAGCTGTTATAACCCAAAGCTCTTCAACAATCATAGATTTCGGGATTAAAGTTGAATTTAATGAGAGTTTAGTTCAAAGTTATTATGATACTATATTACATTATTAGGAAAATTTGAGTGTTTGATTTAACATGTTTCAATAATATTATAAAAATTATAAGATTGTCATTCTAAAATAATATTCAGATGTCACTCAAATTGAAAGACATCTAAATATTACCCTACCTGTAATGGTTAGATTATTTTTTTATTGATATTTTTTAATATAATACAAACAATAGATAGCATTGAACCGAATATTGTATTTGATAATTCTATCTAAAACTTGAATTGGAAGTTGGAGTGGGGATTGTAATCCAAACCAAAGAAATAAATCTTAGAGGATTAGAACCTTAATTTTCCGAAACAAACTACGATGGAAAATATAGAGAACGTGAGAAAAAGGTTAAAATGGATAGAAAATGATCATTCTTGTTGATGGAAGTCATATGAGAAAACATTTCAATAAAATCCCCCAGAGAAATAGTCAATAAAAATGAAGTATTTACAGCAAATCAATCTCCAATATTTAGATACTCAAATCTTTATCATTCCACAATTTAAGCTCTAAAGTACATGTAATAATAAATAATAAAGGCCAGCATACACACCTCCAAGCCAGTTCACAAACCAATTCTTCAGGTGCACTTGGGAGAACCTAATATTGATCAGGCCAATTAAACATGAGAGGTTCAGCATGAATGAAAATTTTACAAAAAAAAAAAAAATGGTTGATGAATTACCTCATCATCATATGGATTGCAGTGATCCTTGAACCACAGCCTCAGGAACTCCTGCCAGATGTCATGAAATTGCCCATCAACTCATTTAAAACTAGCTTTTCTTTCCTAAGCTAAAAACAGAATATATATGACTACATTACATGATAAAAAATAGAAGGAAACAAATTGACCAAAAGGTTTCAGAAAAAAAATTATAAAATTAGCATTGGACTCAAACTTAACACTATTCCCACTATCACAGTTCTAAAATGCCAAATCAAACCATTAAAATTATGACAGAAAATTACAAAAAAAGGCCACACCTTATCAACATTTTCAGGTTCAAGACCAGCAGAAAAACGCTCCTCGTAAGAATTTGCAATCCAATATCTGCTGGAATCAGGGGTATGCACCTACAATTACATTAAACTACACATCGTAAATGGACACCTATACTTGGACTACTTAAACCAATTTCTTCTATAGAATGCAACAAATGCTGCATATCATCGACTCATCAAAACAAATTTATCTTTTTTGTTGAAGAAACCATATTATATATGTGCCTCATTTAGGGGTGGCAATTTGTACCCGTACCCGATAAACCCGCCCCGACCCCCCCCTAATGGGACGGGTATGGGTACTCAAATTTTACCCGGAACACCCGCCCCGCCCCGCCCCGTTTTGAAATGGGGCGGGTTCGGGTATGAATCATATAGACCCGCCCCGCCCCGTACCCGATTTAATAAATTTAAAAATTTTAAAAATTTTAAATTTTAATACCTAAATAAAAATAGTACTTTGGAAAGAGAATACATGTACTCTTTACTGTAAAGTTTTTCTTACTTGTGATAGTTGACATTTCCAGTTGGCTCTTAAATCAATTGATACATGTTGCCTGCAAGGGTCTTATAACTACCTCATATTTAATTTTCTCTTTAATTGTCACATGCATGCTTTATATAGAAATTCATGCTAAGAAAGTTGACAATTTGAAGAATTTATATGAAAGTTATTTATTATTCCTGATCTAGTTATATATATTTACATACAAGGAATGGTTTCTATAGAAAATGTCACTAACACCATGTGGTTACGATTTTTGTTATTTCAAATAGAATAAAATAATTCAATTTTCATTAACTGAGTGAGGAAACGGGGCGGGGCGAGGCGGAGCGGGGCGGGTACGGGTTTATGAAAATTAGAAGCGGGGCGGGGCGGGGCGGGGCGAAAACGGGTATGGGGCGGGTATGGGTAATGAATGATATATAGCGGGGCGGGTATGGGTATTTATAAACCCGCCCCGTTGCCATTCCTAGCCTCATTGATTGCTGACTCTACATCAACCGTAGACACATATACACAGGCAACTATTATTAATAAAAATTGATGGCATTATTCCAACTTTATACGACTTCATGCACTAATATGGTCTAATCAATCATATACCTATGCCAGATTTGCACAATTTAAACCAAAAAATCCATGTATAAGTTATTTTAAAACAATAGTGTTTTTCATATAACTAATGAACTGCAAACCTCATCAATTAGCATAATTGTGCCATCATTGTACTTCCCAAATTCATACTTCGTGTCAACTAATAAGAGACCATGATTAAAAGCCACTTGCTGCACAAAGAACAAAAAAAGCATGTTAAATGCCAACCAAGAAAAAGTTTTTCTGTCAGACCAACCAAGAAAATTTGACTTTGCATAAAGACTATTGAGACAGATAAAAACGAAATTATGCATTTGCAAGCCCTACCTCATCTTAATGACAGAAAATTAATAAAAAGAGAAGCTCACATATTGTATTCTAAGAACAAAAGAAAGTGTTGAGTAATAGAAATGCCCTACCTGTCCATATGCAAATAAACTCAAGGCCTTACTGCTTACTTCATCATATTCTTCTTTAGTCATCAAACCCAGTTTTACAATCTGGTGAACAGCCATGATATTAGCAATCAAATCAACAAGAAAACATAAAAGCAAAGTTCGAAGTATCCATATACTTGTGCTTTTTCAAAGTTTATGTTTCATTCTAAACACGCTTTATTCCTTTTGTCCTATTTAAGATATTAAAGTAAATTGATCCACTAGATTTCCAAGAAAGTCAAAAAGTATGAAAGTAAAAAGTATAGGTATTGTTGGATATTAAAAAGTATAGATATTAAAGTAACTTGAATGAAAAAGTAACTTAAAAGAAAGAAATAAGAAAAGATATTGGTACCGAGCAATGCCTTAACGAATAGAAGTTAGCTAGCTATACCCCCAAAAAATTTAGATTTTTTTGTTACAACAGAAATTCATGAATAATTTATTGCACCATTAACTAGCTACGAGAAAGGGGCACACAATATGAGAAAAAGGGGAAAAAAGAAACATGCTTTTAAAGCGAGTGGCATGAATATGAATAGCTTAAATCTATATAGATTGTTTTCTCATGTAGTACACCAACTCTAGGACAAAAAAGGAACTTAGACGGGATATACAAAAGCACAAATCAACAAGTAGCATGAACTGATTATTTATGGTAAAAAGTATAGGTATTGTTAGCAAATAAACCTCTTCAGGAGATATAGGGGCATCATGATCTGCTGCTTTAGTTGTAGGTGTGAGTATATTTGTAGGAAGCCTTTGATTTTTTACCATACCTTATTGCATGGAAATATTAGTAGACTAACAGAACAAAGTACTAATAAAGAATTGCAAAGTAGCACTTGAAACTGGTACCATTAGGTAGGGGATTCCCACAATAGTACCTCACACCATTGTTGTAAACTGTCCATAATGATGTCTCAGTACTTCCAGTCACAAATCCTCTAACTGAAAACATGTCACTGCTGTTAGCTAACTCAGATAGTTGAATAGGACCAAGAAAAACAAGAATAAGATCTTAAAAAAAGTGATGAAGATCAAGAAAATCCTAAAGATGATCACATTACTTACATATTAAATAAATTCTCATCTTCTTTAATTATTAAATAATTAATACAATCAAATAATTAACCAGATCTGCATCGTCTTCGTGATTATCATGATCTTCATCAAAAAGACTACATAATATCCATGCAGTCTACCAAATTTCTTCAATTTTTATTGATTGATTCAACGTGATTCACTTCAAATGTTATGCTAACATAGCAGAAATAACTCACCAACAAATTCAACAGGAAAAACCGAGCACTTCTTTGCAATTATTACATTTTTATCTGGAGCACAAACCACAGCATTTGGAACCATATGGCAAGTCTCATTGAACCACCAAATACTTGTTTCATTCAAAACCTGAATACAGTACACATCCAACTGACTATCTAAGTCATAAACAGAGAAAAAGCTCGAGAAATTGTACAACTCTAAATAGCAAGGCATTATGTAAAAGAAGAAATTTGAGGCAAGATAATGCAGGGCAACATATGAAATGCAGTCCTATTTAGAGATCAATAAATAAAATCAACAGATAAGCATAAAATGTCACAAAGATAAATACTAGCGATGATTATGTAATAATCAAAAAACTTCAATATCGCAGTGAGATCAATTTTAAATATCTAGAGACAAGTTCAAATGTATATATATATATATATATAGAAGATTCGCCACAAATTTAAAGATGCACTAATTCAGCAAATCAGAGAGTATTAGGCATTCTCATAGTAAAAATAACCCAACACAATTAATTCACACAATAATGTTAAGATTGCACAGGTAAGGAAATCAAACAGTCCTGAAAATAAACATCACCACAAGATCTCTTAGAACACTTCAGATATTCATTAGGTTTTAAAATTACCTAAAATAGAGGATCCAGAGTCACGTCGTTGAGTCGTAGCAACCAACCCAGCGACCAAGCACAGGCAAAGCAGCAGGTCAGCGAAAATAGGGTTTGAAGTGATGCATGGCAGTTTTGAGGTTCTAGCCATTCAGATATGACACAAACCTTCTCGAGGTCAATTGAAACACCCTCAAGAGAGAATACAAATCCCAAGGAAACTACATGGTCAATGAGAAAAGCACACTTCTTAGGATTTACAAATAAACTCTCCGCTCTCAAGACTCGATAAATCTGATGAAGAAGGTCTAAGTGGTTCTCCCTAGTACGACTGACTATATATCAAGATGTCGTCAAAGTACATAACAGCAAGGATGCCAATAAATGGTCGTAATACTTGCGTCATCAAATGCATGAAAGTACAAGAAGCATTGGAAAGCCCAAAGGGCATAACCATCCACTCATATAGTCCATCCTTCATCTTGAAAGTCGTCTCTATTCGTCCTAAAGCCTAATTCGAACCTAATAGTAGCCACTCTTTAAATTGAACTTCAAAAATATAGTGGCTTCAGCCATCATGTATAATATATCATCTAGATAGAAAATTGGGAAGCAGTACTTCATAGTGATCTTATTGGTGGTGCGGCTATCCACGTAAATCCGTCGTAAACTGTCAATGGGAGTAAGAAGGGCTGGGACAGCACATGGGCTAAGAATCTGACAAACCCTTTCCGCAATGGTTCATCAACTTGCCTTTTTAATTCTGCATACTCAGTGGGATTAAGGCGATAATGAGGCAAATTCGGAAGGTAAATCCCGGGACAAAGTCTATAGCGTGCTGAATGTAACGCATAACGGGTAGAGTTTCCAGCAAATTATCAGAAAAGATATCAGCGAACTCATTGAATAGTGGGACCACATCAAGTGGGTGCTTGCCAGTGGGAGCCTCTTGAAGTTCGCGAACAGTGACGGCCCAAACACACCTTCCTGCTGTGATCTCTCTCTCAAGCTTGCTAGCAATAATCAGCTGGAGTTCCTTCTTTTATTAGGCTTCTTAAGTGCAGCAATCGTTTACTTGGAGGCCAATCGCTGTAGCGATGGACCGATCACGATACGATCACCCTTGCACTTAAAAGCACAAGAGCTCGAACGACTAAATAAGGTGACGACAAGGTCATATAACCAAGGTCAACCTAAAATCACACTGCCTACCTCCATTGATAGTACGTCACATTAGATATCCTCCTGATAAGAATTAAAGTAAATAAGAACTCAACGTTGATGCTTAACCTTAATGGAGGAAGCATCAATCCATATAACTCAATAAGGATGTAGGTGATCAATAGAGGTCAACCACACATAAGAGACAGTTTTAGTAGAGATTCCATTAATGTAAATTCTACTGTCAATAAGGACTTTGCAAATCTTTTCGTTTATTTTAATATATGTATGAAGATCGAAGTCCTACGCCAGTCCTCGCTTTCTTTAGGTTGTGTAAGGGGACACCTAACTAATTCCAGATAAGTAAAATCAGTAGTATGATCGAGGACCTTTTCCTCATACTCCTCAAATTCTTCCACATATGCAGGGTCAGTAACATAGGCCAGTTCTATATCCTCAGCAGGTAGAGTGCCTCATAAACCTACTCTATCATCAAGGTCTTGGAGGCATACTCAGTAGCAATGTGGCCATAGCCTTGGCACCGAAAATAATGTAGTGGACGTCCATCATTATCACGTAAGGACTCACCGACTACATTCTTGCCCTTTTTCTATCAGGAGAGAGGTAGGCGACTAGCAGCAGTAGAGGTCATAGGGGGCTTAGCACCCCATAGGTGTTGGCCTAGTAGTGGTATACCCTTCCGAGTATCAGTACATTGAGAAGCAAGAGGCCTCTGGAATCGCTTGTAGTACTGGGCTATGTGATAGGCCTCCTCGAGCATAGCGACAACGTAAATACAATTCGCGTAGTATATCTTCCCCTAGTCTAGCTCAAAATCTGAATAAGGTCGTCATGGAACTCTCAGCCTCATCGCATCATAAATTCATTGAATTTTGTGATATATTTTGTCATAGAGCGCATTTCTTAAGTCAAGCGCTGCCATTGATCAAAGAGTCTATCACTATAACTGATGGGAACATATTTTTCTCTTATAATCGCCTTGAACTCATTCCAATACCCAATTGGCTCTAGGCCACGCCGCTAACACAGACTCTCAACATTGTTAATAAAAAATCTAACTTGCAAGGTAAGCTTCATTTTAACAAACATGATTTTTCTTTGTCCACTTATGGTATACCAATGGAAATAGTAATTCGTACCATCGTTCCACTCTAAGTACGCATTGAGATTTAGTATCCCATCGAAGCTAAGAGCTTCCATCTTGATACTATGTTGATAGTTTTCATCAAGATCATGAGGATCATAAGCCTAAACAACAGGCTGGTAGAAGATCCTCATGACAGTGGTATCTCTTTTAAGTTGATTTACCTCAATTTCTGAGGCAAAGTCGCTCAACCTCAAAGCAAGTGACTCGATCACTCTTCTCATCTAACTTATTTTTCATATCATCTAAACATTCTGCTGTAACCATGAGAGTGGTCAACATAGCTTCTATTTTGAGATTCATGAAAATAGGAGAGTATATATAGACAAAAATAAATAGAGGATCCGGAGTCTTGTGAGTATATGCAGTCAGAAATAAATAGATTTAGACCTAGCGTAGTCTAAAACAAACCTAGTGAAGTCTAAAACAAACCTAGTGAGTATATACAGACAGAAATAAATATGATTAAATGCATCATATTTAAACCATGCTCAGATACCAGATGATGCAGAACAATATGTGAAACAAAGTCCTACTTAGAGATCAATACATAAAATCAACAAATGAGCATAAAATGTCATGAAGAAAAATGCTGGAGATGATTATGTAATAATCAAAGAACTTCAATATCGCAGGGAGATTAATTTTAAATATTTAAAAATAAGTTCAAATATATATATATATATATATATAGAAGATTCACCACAAATTTAAGGTTGTATTAATTCAGTAAATTAGAGCCAAGGTACGCAGTATTAGAAATTCTCACAGTAAACATAACTCAACAACAATTAATTCACATAATAATGTTAAGATCGTTCAAGTGAGCAAATCAAACAGTCCCAAAAATAGACATCACCACAAGATCTCTTAGAATACTTGAGATATTTGTTAGGTTTCAAAATTACCTAAAATAGAGGATCCGGAGTCACATTGTCAAGTCGTAGCAACCAACCCAGCGAGCAAGCATGGGTAGAGCAACAGGTCACCAAGGATAAGGTTCAAAGTGTTGTATGGCAACAATAGTTCATGGAGGGGAGAGGGGGGCCTCAAACGCAAAAAGCGCTAATGGGAGTGCTGATAACCGTGGAGCGCGGAGCAGCAGACAATAGATGAAAGCCAAGTGATGAGTCCCTAGCAAAGAGAGCCGACAAGCGAAGATGATACCAAGCCGCGGCGATACACAAGCTGGGCATGGACCGCGCTACGACAGAGGCATCATGGCAACACTTAGGCAAAAGTAAAGGCTGGCTGAGCTATGGTCACCACCGGACGGCAAGCTCATAAATAGAAGCGACGCCGACAGAGAGGGTGTCGAGAAGCTGGCGAGTAGACTACTGCAGCTGTGCATCGGGGTCTCGGCAAAAGAAGCAGTGGGCGGAGCAGCAATGGTGGTGGATGCGAAGTAGACACAAACAGCACTAATGGCAGAGCCGGACGAGCAAGGGAAGCAACCTCTGGCGCTGACAGCTGATCGACAAGCTAGGGCAAAACAAGAACGAGAACGAGAGCGAGAAGGAGGAGGGAGTCGAGGGTTTCGAACGCAGGAAGCAATAATGTGAGTTTTGATGACAATGGAGCGTGGAGCAGCAGTCAAGAAATGAGAGCCGAGTGATGACTCACTGGCAAAGGGAGCTAACAAGCGAAGAGGATGTCAGGCCACAGCAATACAATAAGCTGTGCATGGACGGCGTTGCGACAAAGACATCGTGGCGGCTCTCAGGCAGAAGTAAAGGTTGGCTGAGCTGTGGTCACCGCCAAACAGCGAACTCGTCGGCGAGAGCAACGCCGAAGGAGAGAGCATCGAGAAGCGGCGAGTGGACAAGGACTGCAGCTGTGCGTCGGGGTCTCCACAGAAGAAGCAATAAGCGGAGCCGCAATAGTGGCGGATGTGAAGTAGACGCAAAGGGTAGGTGATCGTCGATGACTAGTCGGCATTGGTGGCGAAGCCGGACATGTGCAGGAAGCAACCATTCTGGCACTGACTGTTGATCGACGAGCTAGGGCAAAACAAGAACAAGAGCGAGAGGGAGGAGGGAGCCGAGGGATTAATTTTAAGTGAAAAATTATAATGAAGGACCTAGATTAATATGGCTGAAATTAAAAGGAGAATTGGGGCAATACCTTAATTTCTCAAGGTATTTCAAGATTTTCACATAAAACCTCAATTCTTCCCTTCACCAGGATATAACACACAAATTTCAGCTTGAAATATATTTCATTCAAGGATTAAAACATAAATATATACTAATCAATGTCTTTATATAGGCCTATTACAATCAAAAATCAAATTGCAAAAGTAAATACAAAAATAAGTGAAATTAAAATTTCCAAATATAAACATCAAAAAGTATGAAGGCATTGCGGTCATCTACTTCAAATGCGGTGTCGTTGGACACAAAGACAAGAATTGTCCCCTTCAAGGCCCAACATCACAAGTAAATGCATCCACCATCCCCTCCCCGGCTCCTTCCAAGAATATGATGGAAATTAATGTTGGTAATGCTGCCCCTAGTGGGATTGAAGGCAACTTATTGCACACCCAACATGACCCTTGCGAGAATGCGACGAAGGAATCAGTCAGTCCATGGATGTTGGTAACCAAACGCCAGAAACCACTGAATTTGGCTGGACAACAACCCAAGCAGGCTGCAGGCAACAATCTTAATAAGCCTAAACCTCCTACCTCACTGAAATCAGTAAGGTAGCAGCAGCAAAATGCAGCCCAACAGCAGCAGAAAAGTTCAGCTCAAATCTAATCAACCACCGAACATGCCTGCTATCAAATCTGCTGATGTTAGTCATCCATCCAGATTGATGCCATGTGGTGAGATCTCAGACTTCGAGTGTAGACTCTGCTTAGAATATATCGATGGACCGATAGTATCGTGTCCCCACCACAAAAGCAACAAAAGTTTCACAACTTTCTAAACCAAAAATATTTGAATTCAACCAACTACATAATTCAATAGCGGCTTAAATGATACAATCCTATGAAAATTCTGGTGATCACATGAAAAAGAAGTACTAGATAAACGACATTATTCTCCCACTTTTGAAATTTAACCGGTTGAAAAATGCCAAAAGTACAATGTTGATGCAATTATTGATGTTAAAGTCATTAAAACACAAGAAGATATGATCTCAACCGATTTGCACAAAAAACTTTCTAACAAAAAGTAAAAGAACCAATAATATTTGAATTGGTAAACATTGCCCCTTGAACATAATAAAAAGAAAGATGAGAACCAAAAATTAACTCTTGTAAGAAACGGGACAATTCAATAAAACAACACAACAGCACTGCAAGACACTGATGACAGTGGTAATGATAATTGTCTTATGTTACAAAACTAGAAGAGCTTGTTTGTAATATGAAAAATTGTCCTTAAAATGTAGATGCATACTTTTTTAGGATGTCAAAATCTACTGCATAAAATTGAAGGAAACAAGTGATAGCACAAAATTTAGAAATACCCACTTATCATTTAATGATATAAACAAAACATTAATAATTCAGAATCGAACATCAACAGATATGAATATAGTTCACAGCATATAACCACACTAAACATTCCATGAAGATCACATCAAAGTGGCAACAATAACCAGCTGAGGAGTATTAACCATTGCATTAGCTTCCAACCAAAATGATATAAACTAAAATCTTATAATATACCCAAGATAGGAACATAAAGCAAAAACCTGCCCCTTAAATGGAACGGAAGCAAGAACTCTATCAAATGCGCTCATCCGATCAGTAGTCACCAGAACAAAGTGATCCCTCCCCTCATATATGTCCCTCACCTGCAATTTGTCATTTTCTCGATAAAATTAGATAGCTGGTCAAGATTGGAAAACACGTACAAGAAACTGACAGTGGAGAGGATAAAGAGATTCTGGGAGAAAAAGATGAACCTTTCCTCTTGCTTTAGCCTTAAGACCAGGGATCGTCAAGTCAAGGTGAGTTTCAGAAAGGCAGCTGGAAAGGGCCATCCGAGCAGCAGCAATAAGGTCCTCGCGGTGGCTAGGGTTGGAGGTAAGGTGGGTGGCACGCGTAGAAAGGGCGATGCTATACTGATAGAGCGTACGGGCCCGAGCATCCCCCATAGAAAGGAGGAGAGATCGGCGAGGGGGAAGAAGAAAGGGGCTTTTCTGAGAGCTAAACTGAAATGTCCTTGCGGCCGCTTGAGAGGGAAAGAATGCCATGGGAAAGGACGAAGATGAAAACGTTATTAAATTCCTTAATCAGCACTACGCCCTTCAGATCAAAGCCAACTATTAGACTACATAATCAAAGAAGAAGAAAAATCAAATTTGCATTCACAATTCAAAAAAAAAGCCAATTATTCATCCAATTTTGGAAAGAAAAAATAAAATCAAACTCTTGTACGATCTCATTTCAACCAAAAGTCACTTATTAACCATCTATGATATGGCATGAAAAAAAAATGCTTCACAACTGAAGTTTGCCCAAGGTAAAAACGCACTAAATATGGCAACCGAACCCCCAAAAAAATCTATATTAGGATGAAAGAAATGGTAAGAGACATAAGTAGAAAGATGTGACCAATGCAATATGATCAGCGGCCAAACTACGTTGGTGGGGTGCGAACGTGACAGCAGCGAGAATGAAGAATCGTGAAAGGGGGAAAGTAACCCAGGGGAGCTAGGGGGCAAAACTGGGTTAGCGAGTTTAGGGCAAGCCACACGGTTAATTAACTCATGGCAAGTAATTGGTCGTTTAACTTGTTTAGCTTAGGTGGGCTAAATAATTTAACTCACTTTATCAAGTCTATTTAAACTAAAGTTTTGAAAATCAGACAAGACTTAAAACCGATAGAACAAGAGATTCAAGATTATAAGGGCCTATTTGATGGACCGCTTCAAGTGGTTTCAAGCGGGACGAAGCTGATTTAATAAAATTAATTAGCCAAACAATTCTAATTCATCCCATAAATCTGAATCCGTTTTAGAAACATGAAACGGCTTCAAGGCCACGAAGCCGGAACCATCAAAAAGGTGATTTCAGACTCGCGGTCGCTTTTTTTTTTTTCAGATTTTTAGAAAAAAAATATCTAGAAATAAATTTGGTATTTCTCTCAAGATTAAAATTAAGGAATAATTAAATCTGATAAATTTAAAATTTAAAAACATATCTGGCCACATAAGAATGAATTTTGATGATTTTCAATTTATCTTAAAATATTTATAAAATATAATTTTATAATAATAATAATAAATAAAATAAAAACATAATATTTATAAAACACATTCATTAAAAAACTCAAATTTAATAACTTTTAAATTTCTTGTAAATGATATATTTACATAAAAATAAAACTCAAGAGTCCTTTCAAATTTTCTCTCGCTAAACTGGCATTCTTCCTTCTCGCCACCAGCGCCTCTTCCCCCAACCAGCGCTGGAAGTTGGCAGTAGGTAGTTTTGACTGCCGATCATATTGTGCTGTTAACAGTTTTCGCTTTCTCTCCAACTATTTATTACCATGCTTGCTTGATTTTCGACTGATTTACCTCCTTCCGCTTCATCCTAACTTCACTGATAGCAAAAAAAAGGGTTTCGGCTGGGCGTTTTTACCTTGGAGAAGAAGGGGACGCCGCAGCAACCGGCGTTGTTGGAGAAGGAGAGCACGTCGACAGAGTTTCTAGAAAAGGGGGAGCGCTGCTGCCGTGAATCGCCGCCGCTCGTCGCTGGAGAGGAAGAGGGAGTGGAAGAAGAGGACAAGCTCACCAGCCTTCTCCGATCGCCTCCGCGGCGTTGGGACATGGGAGTTGCCCTAGGTCATCGCAAGAATTAAATTGGATGGAGCAATTGCATCATAAAGGCTTATAGTTTTTCTGTTTCCATCTAACTTTCTTTAGACTTAAATTTAATCCTTCCTTGCTAATTTGGTTTATTCTGAGTTATGCTTGGCAAAATTGAACTCATTAAATCATTTCTACGTACAAGAATTACGTTTTCACTCAATTTAACGGTCTAATTTGAGATATTCGTGTCAATTTGGCTTAATCGATTATTAAAAAGTTAATAAATATCGAATAACCAAATTGACTCTGATTTAAAAAAATTTTAAGGCATTTAGAGACGTTGATCGAATGATCTAAACCTCCAAATTTAGGTTGCATCCAATTTCTTTTGATAAGTCAATTAGATGACCAAATATTTATGAATTAATCAATTTTTTTACTAATTTTGTATCAACTCGAGCATCAAATTAATCCACATTTTATAAAATCCATATTTGTACCAATCCATAATTTTACATCAATACCAGATATTTTTTTATGATTTTTTTTAAAAATTTTAATATTTTTTTTATTCTACATAAAATTTAATATAAATAAATATTATTTTATTTTATATACTCAATAATTTTTAAAAAATAATATCAATTTTATTTCACATTCTAAATTAAAATACTTGATTCGACTATTTCTATGGAATGATAATTCTGTTCTAACTTTATTTCATTCCATAGAAAAAGAATTATCATTTCAAGAAAAATGAAAGATAATTCTTTTATTTACATAAATAGAATAAAATATGAAATAAAAAGTGAATAGAGAAAAAAATTAAAATATTTATAAATTCTCTTACTTAAGCAGAAAAAAAGAATGACTTTCATGAGATGTGAAATAATGATTTTAAAAAAATAGCTATTTCACAAGGAATAAAAAAAATGAAATAGTCATTCTGTTTAAGTAAACGCACCTTTTTAGGCCATGTACGGTACATATTTAAAAAATAATAATAATAATAATAATAATAAATATTTTTTAATTATTCTACACAAATTTTAATATTACAAAATATTATTTTACTTTACATACTTAATAATTTTTAATAACAATATTAATTTTATTTCACATCTTAGATCAAAATACTCGATTCGAATATTTTGGTCTAAGATGTGAAATAAAGTTGATGTTTTTATTAAAAATTATTGAACATGTGGAGTAAAATAATATTTTTTTATATTAGAATTTGTGTTGAATAATAAAAAAATTATTTATTATTGTTATTATTATTTTTTAAACTAGTTCCATTTTGATCATAATTTTGATCCTCACGCCAAACAGAACCTTAATATTCTAATAATAGAACTGTTAGCAACCCATCTCACATTTCAGAAAACTAATTTGAACTTCATCATAAGCAAGGAGCGGAGATATCGAAACTTAACCAGGATATTTTTTCTTCTAGAACTATTTCTCGACGTCTTATTTAGAACTTCCTAATCCCCATCGGAGTCATCCCCTTCAAGTTATTTTCTTCTTTAGGCTTTATTTATGGCAAAAAAAAATAGCTTATTTTAGTCATAGCCAAAATCTTAAATTTATTTTTTTTAAAATTTTAAAAATTATTTTATATTTCATCTTACGCAAATTTTAACATTAAACAATTACTTTATTTCACATCCAACACAATTTTTAATATAACTAACTCACTTTATTTCATATTATATACATTTTTTTTAAAAAAAATTACAAAAAATTTCAAATTATTTTTTTTTCTCCAACCAAACAGAGCCTTAAAATCAAAATTAGAAGTTTGTTTAAGATTTTCCTTAGCAGCACGCCAGCACACTCCTTTTTCTGATAAGTCAACATCGGGATCAATTAAAACACCTACTCCACTTACATTTCAATCCTTTTCCAAAATCATCCTCTCAAAAATCTAAGGCGGCTTTTGGTTCATTATTATCTTAATGTTATGTTATGTAATATAGATGTCATGACATTTAAATATCATCTTTTGATTAATAATTGTATAATGTAATAGAAGATTATCTATAGATGTCATTAAATCAAATAATTACTTTCTCTAGATAACATAACATCAAGATAACATTGAATCAAAACGCCCCCTAAATCTAAAATGTCAAATCTATTTTGAAAATTCATAAAAAGAAAATGAAATACAGGCTTTGTTTGATAGCCATCTAAAAAAAGCCAAACCAATATATTTGGAGAACTTTTAATTAGTAAACTTTGTTTTGTATTAATTGTCCTTTGAATGAATTAGTTTAGAAATTTTAAAAGCAATCAATATTCTGAAACAGAAGGATAGCATATTTTAAATGAGAATCCTAAAATCCCTAGTTATCCAGTATCATTTTTCATTATATTTTTCTCCATTCTCTAAACCTCATATTCGTTATCTCGCGTCAGTTTTAGTATTATCAAAGCATATTGTCCCATATTAGTTGTTAATGCAAAAAATGCACCATCACAGAGAGAAATGATACGGTAATTTTTACGTGAAAACCCGAGTGTCTGGGGGAAAAACCACAACACCGTCCAGGCGATTTGAATCCACTAATCGAATCTCCTCTTACAAAGCTTGATCTCTAAATGAAAATCAAATGAGTACAAGAGGGATAGAGAGAAGGGGGCAGCTCAGCACGAGAGAGAGAGAGAGAGAGAGAGAGAGAGAGAGAGAAAGAGGAAGGAAGGAATGGTCCTTAGAGAGAGCAATCCCCCTCTTATTTATAGCTTGGAGAGGAGGGAACATAGTAGATTTAGTCTGCCACATTTGACACATACTCCTGCAAAGGACGATTAGGGAGCGGGCTCCCATGTTGTCTTAAATACTAAGTTGACACAATAGTACGGAGGGTATGATCTTGTGATATTTCTTTGAGCTGCTGTTCGACAAGGGGCTGCTGTTCGACAAGGGACTGCTGTTGAGCAGCTGTTCGACAAAAGATGTTAGAGAATGTTCTAACATTAGTTTTAATATCAAAGTTAAGTTCCACCTCGGCCTCATCGTCTTATTCGTCGGATTCCACCTTTGCCTCTGTAGCCTCAGTTCTCGGCTCCACCTCCACCTCCACCTCAGCATTGGCACCGAGCTACCTCGACCACCATCATTGTGTCTCCATGCCGCTAGATTCCAACTTATTATTCTACGTGCCCTTCAGGTTCCACCCATGGCGCTATTGCATCACCATGTGCGCACGTGCAACCATGCAGTGCTGATCAGCGTGCAAAAGCTCCACCTACCACGGCCCCTCCCTCGCAATCAGACTACCCGCCCACACCTTCGCAGCACTCCCAAGCCTGCCCAGACGCATTACGTACGACTGTACGAGGACCCAGTACATCCTGCACTAACGCACTGTGCGACCCAATCTGATCACCGCATTACTGCACAACTCTTCGTGCATGCAATTCCACCAACCGTACATCAGCTGGCCGCCATCGTGCCATCAACTCAATCAAAGCCTCGCTGCCTACGCTCCAACTCTTCTCGCCGCCCATGCCAGCCATTGAGTATGCCTTTGCCCACTTGCCGAGTTATCGATCCGATTTCGAGCCGAGCCAATACTAGCTCAAAATCAGATTGATCACATTTCGATCGACTCGAAGTTAACTCGAGCTCGATTGGGTTCGATTTTGAGCCAGCTCGAGTCGATTCCAATCGACTTCGAGCTGATTTCGATTCATTTGAGTCAGCTCGAATTTCAAAAAAAAAATTAGCCAATCTCAAGCCGAGTAAGCTCAACTCGATCCGGCTCGAGATCGGCTCAGTTTATAATATATATATTATATAACATACATACATATATTTAATATATATTATATACATATATTATATATATATGTATTATAATATAAAAATATATTTTAATTCAAGCCGATTTCGAGCTGGATCGAGCCGAGCTTACCCCTGCTCAAAATCGGCTTGAAATTATTACCGAGCCGAACTTTTGGCTCATTAGTCGGCTCATTTAGATAAACTCGATTTCGATTTGAACTAAAATCGATTCAAATTTCGATCGATTTTCGATCTTCGATCCATATTAACACCCTTACTGCCTTGTAATTATTAACTACTTTTACAGAAGTATATATTAATTATAATTAAAATAACATCTGTTAGTTGATCTAACCAGCATTGCTTTTAGTCCACCATTGAATAAGAATATCAAAAATAATATTAAAATAAAACTTATTTTTTATTTTCTTCTTTTTTCGTGCATATAAATAATTATTTTTTTTAGTGCCTATAAATAATTATTTTTCTTAATCATGTTATCTCACATATCATATATTATATAAAAGATATAGTTTATTAATATCTGTAATATGCAATATTTTATGTATAGGCCAGTAATAACAAGATATAATTAACTTTATCCTCTCATAAGTTACTCATCAACTTATCTTTAACATATTGAGCCTTCTTTATGTTATCTTCTCAATACATATTTTATTTATCATACGTAGCTATTTTTTGAAATCATTCTTTTATCTATTAAAATCTTCCAAGAATTATAATAGTAGAGATAAAATGAGTATTTGTAGTAGCTAATATCTTTAAACATGAAAGCCTCGTAGAATGATTTATGATAAAATTCTTTACGAAATTTGTATCACTTGTAATATCACTAATACAATGGCACTCCTCGAAGACAACAACATTTTCTTTAGTATTTTTAGAAGAATAGATGTTCTTCAAAGCCAAATTAAATGCATGTACAATACATGGTATCCAAAAAAATATGCTGAAAATGATTTTCTGTTATAGCCCCTTCAACCTTACAAACAGGTGTATTATCGATGATCACTTGCATCACATTGATCGAACAAATCTCTGAAATATTCTCTTTAATAAGTAATGCAATAAAAAATTCATCTTTAAATTTTAGATCTTCTTTATATTTCACGGCCTTTAAAAACATAAGATACCCATTTAAGACAGTCAAAAAATTGATTAAAGATGTTCTATATGAATCAATCCACCTATTAGCTACTAATATCACACCTTTAAAAATCAAGTATCTTTAATCAGCTATAACTGCTTCTTAATATGTGCTTTCTACTTCTGCAATAGCATAGTCTATAAATATTATATTCTAGAGAAACATAGTTTTTCATTGAGACTTTACATACAAACATATCATATTGACTCAGAAAGGGTTTCTAGCAATATGAAAAGGCAACTCAACGAAATAAATAGTACATGAAGTTGATTCATATAATTGTTTCCTAAGTTGTACTTTAAATTTTTTTTCAATGTTTGTATTTTCACGTCTCCTCCTCCTCTCGGTACTAGTATTAAAATCTTTCATTTTGAAGATAGATTGTGATAGAGAGAAGGCACCAACAACTAAATGAGATATTATTGAAGAAATTGCTTTACTTTTAAAGCAGTAGCCTTCTCTACTTCTGCATTTACTTTTTGTAAAATATGAAGGAGTTACTTTAAGACGATCTCTAATTTTATTTTTTGATATTTTCAATAAATAATATCTGATTCTAAAGTATTATTAACTATATAACAAATTATTATAACTGCAATTAAACTTTGTATTAAAAATAGAACAAATGGAGCACATATTTAGTAAAAAAAATATTTATATTGATCATGTAATAATTAAGCAGTCAAATTATTAAGAAGATTGAGCTTTTTAAATATTTGAATCAATTATATAAAATAATAATAAAATTAAGGGCAAATTTTACCCAGGTCCCTGAGTTTAAGGGTTATTATCACACAGGTCCACGTTTTTAAAATTCTATCATCTGGGTCCCTGAGTTTTCAAAAAATATCATCTGGGTCCCTATTTTAGTTTTTTATTATTAAAAAATATAAAAATTACCATTATACCCTTACTCTCCCTCTCTCCTCCAGATCCGGCCGCCGCGCAGCCCCGCTGCCCCGCCACCGCGCGCCCCCACGTTTTTAATAATAAAAAACTAAAATAGGGACCCAGATGATAATTTTTGGAAACTTAGGGACCCAGATGATAGATTTTAAAAACGTGGACCTGTGTGATAATAACCCTTAAACTCAGAGACCTGGGTGAAATTTGCCCTAAAATTAATTGTGATGTGATAAACATGATCCAACACTCAAATTATATTTTTAGCTAGCTAGGATCAACTTAAAATTAGTTAAAAATAAACTTCGAGCTACTAGCTTTTAACTCATAATTCAATACAAAATTTTTAAATTAATTTCATGTTAATTTAAAAATCAAACTTATTTCAAGCAAATTTAATTTTCGGAGATTTTTAGCACCCCGTAGGGTTTTACCCCCCTCCTCACTGGAGAACTTATTGCAGTCGGACAGCCTAAGACGTAGATTTTGTAGCAGCCATTCGGCATGCGACACCTACGTGCGGGTCCTACCATCACAGCTTGACATACGTAGCAATTTTTATTACATATGTATCATAAAATATCTCATACGTAACAGATTTTATCATATATGTATCATAATATATCTCATATGTAGCAAGTTTACTCACATATATATCATAATATATCTCATACGTAGTAATTTTTATCACATATGTTTCATAATAGTCTACCAAAATTGCTATTATGAGATATTTTATAATACATATGTGATAAAAATTACTAAGTATTAGATATATTATAATATATATATATGATAAAATTTACTATATATGAGATATTTTATAATATATATATGATAAAAATTATTATGTATGTCTAGGCGTGACGATGGGACCTGCACCACGCCGAATGGCTGCCGAAAAATCTGCACTTCAATAATTTTTCCCCTCACTGAGCAATGGATCGCGTTACTTGGCCTCCTCCATCCGCCAAACGGCGGCCATGGGTGGCCGCCGGAGTGGGGCTCCGGTCCTCCCTTTCTGCTTCCCCAGGTCGGCTTCTTCACGGCGGAGCGGGCAGAGCTTCGCTGAATAGCTAACGCCTTATCCTTCGTGGAATAGTTCTGATCTCAGGCACGGCATCTTTTCGTTCTCCTTCCAGGCGCTTCCTCAGCCTTCTCCTCGCTCTCAAAGATTCAATCTCCTGAGCAAAACCTAGGGTTTAGCCAATGTCAACTTACCGTCTCCGCCACCAGAAGCCTACTCCTTCCCGGTCCTCTTCCTCACCTTCTCTCCCATGGATTTCTCCGCTCCGATACCTAAAGCCCGCTTCTCCACCTCCTTCTCCGCCGCCGCCGTCTGGCCCGCCCGCCGGTTACCGGCGCTTTCGCTTCATCTCCCACGCCGACGCTGTCCGCCTCATCACCCGGCAATCGGACCCCCAGCGCTCCCTCGAAATCTTCAACTCTGCTGCCGCACAGCCGGGCTTCTCCCACAATCACGCCACGTACGCAGCCCTTCTTCTCCGCCTTGCTCGCGCCCGCCTCTTTCCCGCCGTCGCCGCTGTCCTCCGCCACGCCGCTTCCGAACCCTGCCGCTTCCACGAATCTCTCCTCGTCTCCCTCATGCCCTTCTTTTCCCGCGCCTCCCTCCCCGAGAAAACCATCGAAGCCTTCCATCTTATTGTCCCCATCACCCGCAGCAAGCCTTCGGCCAAGGCCCTCAGCACATGCACCAACCTCTTAATCGAATCCGGGCGCTTTGATCTTGCCGAAATGCTTCTCTTTGACTCCAAAACAAAGCTTCAACTTGAACCTAATACGTGCGTCAACAACATCCTCATCAAGCACCATTGCCGCGCCGGCGACCTTGTCTCCGCCTTCCAGCTGCTGGATAAAATGCGTGCATCGAAATCGTCACTCCCCAATCTGATCACTTACTCAACATTGATCGCTGGGTTATGCTCCAAAGGCCGTCTCAAAGATGCCTTCCAACTGTTCGACGAAATGATTGACGTAGACCACATCGTGCCTGATCAACTCACGTACAATTTGCTGATTGATGGCTTCTGTAGCCATGGAAGTGTGGATAAGGCAAAGAAGATAATAGATTTCATGAGGGGCAATGGGTGTGAGCCTAACCTCTACAACTACGCCACTCTTATGAATGGGTTCTGTAAGGAAGGCAGGGTGGAGGAAGCCAAGCAGGTGTTTGATGAAATGCAGATTGTCGGGATGAAGATTGATGCTGTGTGCTACACGACTCTGATCAGTTGCTTTTGCAGCAATGGGGAAATCGACAGGGCAGTTGAAATGGTGAGAGATATGAGAGAAAACGGATGCAAAGCTGATGTGGTAACATACAATGTGTTGATTGAAGGATTGTGCAGGGGGGGAAAAGTGGGGGAAGCCATGGGATTGCTGAAGAACTTACCGCTCGAAGGTGTTCGACTGAATGTTGCAAGCTACAGGATTGTGATGAACTGCTTGCTTGGAAGTGGGGAGGTAGAGAGCGGTGTGGGGCTGCTGGGATTGATGCTTGGGAGAGGTTTTGTGCCTCATTACGCAGCTTCGAACAAGCTTTTGCTGTTGCTTTGTGAGCTTGAAAGGCTGGCAGACGCCACAGCTGCATTGTTTGGATTAGCGGAGAAGGGGTTCTTGCCTAATGCAGTGACATGGACTGCTTTGATTGAGTCTGTTTGCAGAGAGAGGAAGCTTGGGAGAGCTTTTGAATTGCTTGATGATTTGGTTTCTCGCACATAATATATTGTTCAAACATCATGGTTTTTAATGATAATTATGGAGATTGAATTAAAATCCCTTGGGTTAGATTGTGTTTTAACTGGGGAACATAAGAGTTTTTGAAATTGTTAGTAATGACTGATCTGCATGTCGCTGTGAATATGTACTCTTTCTTGAGCACCCAACGATTATGCTCAGGAAACAGGATTTAGTTTTGATGCACTGAGGTATTTTTTTGATTACATTGCATTGGAATAGTTTTGATGGATCATTTTTTTTCTTTTATAATTCATTTTTTCATTCTTTGAAACAGACACCAATTTTGTTGGCATTGATTTATTTATTTTGCATTGATTTTTGATAGCATGCTTTCCAACATAAGGGTTTGTTTTATAAGGTATTTGAAATTTTGAAGCAGTTTAAAGTTCAAGGTACCTTTTTTATGACTTGTATTTTGAAAAGCTGCTTTAAAATTTTAAATTACTTAAAGCCTAAAAACCTCTTGGATGTATTTCCACTCAGACAGCTTAAACTTAACATTAAGCTTCTGTTGTTTCAAAATGTTTGCAGAACAAAACCTAAAATAGTGGACTTGCCTGATTGATTATATATTATACATTTTGAATGAAACTAGTCATGATATATTTTTTTACATACTAATATACCCAATGAATGGCTTCAAAACCTTTTTCAATTCAAAATAAATTTTTCACCTAACGTACAATCTCAATATTGTACTGCATTAGTTGAAAGATTTGGGGAATTATTTCTCAAATTTTATCTTTAAGTATATTTATATTGTGTATTTGTCTAAATACATGTATATACTTATTTTTTATTGCAATGCATTCACTAATATTATAAATGTATCATTTATAGTACATATTTAATAATGACATTACTTGTTGGGGATCTCCTCTTATTATAGGATGCGGAGGAAATCAAGAGGGCTATTGAAAAGTTCAAAGAAGACATTCAAGAAAAGACTGATGTTGTCTATCCATGGGAGTTGGAGTTTCTATTACAATGAGTCGAAGAAAGTATTTTCTGAAGATTCATCTGAAAATACTTGACGAATTTCATCAAGTCTAGTGAAATCAATGTTTGGTAAAAAGTTGATTGACTCAAAGTTTTGGTTTCTTATGAGGAACAAGCCCCACCCCACCCAATGGAAATATCTAAAACAAGATGGGGCAAGCCTTATCTAAGATAAATTTCAAGGAAGAGAAATACCAAGGTAAATGCTCTGATTCAAGAGAAGCTACTTTTTCAATTACTCACCATTAACATGAATTTATACTTTAGATAATATAAATTAGAGAAGCATTTTATTTTAGAAGTCATGAAAATGAGCAACTTATTAGTTAGCCCAATTGTTTTTCTTTATAGAAAAATTCTTAGGTGTGCGACGGACTATGTGCAAACCTATGCAAATTATACGTCGTGCATCGTAATTGCATACAAAAATACCACAGTGGTTTACACGATAGTCTTATAATTTGTACCATTTATAAATTAAGGGTAAGTCACAATAATTATATGACTCAACCAACAAAGGTTTCTACCCCAAAGTTATACTCTTTGTATGACTTACATAAATCATATATTTGTTGGCACAGACATGACACTCAGGATGCTTGAGGTTAACTAGGAAGGTCCATTTATTATTTCTGAAGTCATTTGTCCCAATACCAAAAGACTTCGGAGACACCATAGAACTTTCATTCCAAGGAGATAGTCATGTTCTATAGAAATTCTACTTTTAAATAATATTTTGTGCCAATGCTGCATACACCTTTTAATGTATCGACTCACCCACTTCTATTTGTAGCAAAAACAAAACTTAATGAACTTGACCTTTTCGAACTAATCGCTGCTCGAACAATTCTTCTAAACTTAAGCTTTTGTTGCAAAATTCAATAAACATAAACTTAGTCCCTAGGCTCAGCTCCTTGAAAGGAATTTGCTGAAGATAAACTTGGTCCCGAGGCCCAGAAGTTACCAACAAGGTTCAATGAAGTAAACTTGATCCCAAGACTATGATTTAAATGTATTTTCTTTATCTGCATCTTTGTTTTCATTCTCCTTTCTATCTCTTTGATTCTTCTCCGTTTCGATCTAGCTTACATATACATCTTTCTTTCTCAATTTTATTTGGACTGAACTATTTCTATTATCAGTTGGACCTTTCTTATTGCTACATTCTCCTATCTTGTTTTTTACTGAAAGTGAAATAATGTGTCGGAATGTTTTTTTATTTAAGTTTGAACTTGCTACATACTTTGGTGGTTCAATTTAAAACCAGTGCAAGTTGTTCTAGCCTCTGAACTATTACGGAAAGCTTTATATTTCCCTGCGTTGGTACCTTGTTTTTCTGCTCTATTGTGGTACATCCACTTATTTAATCTTGATGCTGATGATGAAGTGCAAAGTTGAGGTCTAATTGTGTCGAGGACTATTTGCTTATAGGGTTTTCATAGAGAGATATTTATCTGCATTCATCGCATAATAGCTAACCTTTCCCTTGCATACATGGGTGTGACATGAACTCTATGTGCTAATATTATATTTGATACCAGAGTAAGTTTCTTATATAGCTTCTCGAATAACTGATTGTCATTGCATTTATTTTAGGCTTGGTTTCATCTTGCACACATCGTACTCTTTGCACCTCTTGCAGTTCATGGTATATAAACATGATTATCCATGCAAGATTTCAGTAGCATCATGAAACCGATATTGTTTTTCTTCATTATACAATCAAATGGCAGAGAAACCTTGACGACCCATCACGACTATAATATGAGATGGTACAATTGAGTTTGTTCAGTTTGCCCAACCATAGGCCTGAGCTTCAACTAAGTTTTGCTGAAAATTATATAGAAGATATTATTCATGCCTTGCTTCGGGGGAACTAGTAAATAACGCTAGTTCGTATCTATGGGTGGTAATATATACTTGATCTATGAACCTGACTCGAAAATTTCGAATATGGGTCATATATTTTGATCCATTTATTTAATGCGTTGAGTTTAAATTGTCATAATTAGGTCCAATTGAGTCTTGTTTACTTTATAAATAGGTCGGGTTGGTAGACTGATCCTAGCTAATTAATATTCGGGTCAAATTTGAGTTAAGCTATTCAGGTCAAATCAAATTCAGGTTTGAGTGAAACCGTTTTGCCATCCCTATTAGATTTCTGGTAGACACGAGCTCATTTTGGGACATTCGTGCTAATTGTTGTGATATGGATGGGCAAACTTAAGCATAACATTTTTTCCCTTCACAAGATCACAACTGGTAGTGGCATTTGCATTTTCCATTGATTCTTTAGTGGATGAAGATGATGCGGTTCACCGGATTAACATCCTGACAATCTTAATGCTAAAATCATTTTACCAGTCTTTTGTCCTGGAGGGATCTGTGAGAGAATCCTAGCTAGTGTGAAGTTACTAGTCCCTCCCACGCCTCGCCTTTTGATGGTTGTTACATTCTAATGTATTCTTAGGTATCTAGTTCATGTGAAAGATCCTAATTGGGAGTTTTCTAGTTCTGAGTTACAATAGGGTGACTGCATCTTATCTATATTGTAGAGCATACAAGTTAGATCTTTCGCTAGAACCCGGTGTTTACTATAAAACTTCTTAGCGCATTACACCTGTCTCTTTCCTTGGCTTCATCTTTGTTACAGTCACTACTCATATAGCCTCCAGTTCATTTATCTAATGTATGGTCATGTTGTACCTTATGTAAGTGATAGATATAAATCACCTAATTATCAATATAACCTGTAGTTAAGATAGAAAATTATTTCATTTAAACTTGATTTTGGGCTACAAAAATTAATTTTTAGGCCTATTTGAATTACTCTTTAAAGATTTGAATCAGAAAATAAATTTGAAAACGGCAAACTGCACTCTCCTTACGCGCGTGCATGCCATGCATTCACGTAAAGCATGTGAGGAAGACCACCAATGGTCGTCCATAGTGATAGGACTAACAAATAAATGAATAATTAACCCAACGGCTCGTGTTCTTTAAATAGGGGGAAAAGATAGCGTGGTAGGGATGAAAGGGCACGTGCGAGTGCCGTGGATTGCTCTTCACGGGAATCCCTTCTTTATTCTTTTGGAAACTTACATAAATTCTTTTAGATTTATGCGAGTTATACATCTGAACCTTATTCTTTAACATTATTGTTGATCATAATTTTTAATTCTCAGTTTGGACCTTACAAGTGTGCATCAGCATTTGCGGGCCAAAAGCATGATGAACTTGTCGAACAATGCTGGCGAACAAATATAGCAGAAAGTTTGACGAACAGATGACGAACAAATATCACAGTTATTGGTGTCATGATTTTGCTTCTTTTTAATTTAAAGGTTTTTCATGTAAAAGTTTGGTGTTTGGTTTCTCATCTTTTTATTTCTTTTATCTGCTTTTCCTTTTATAATTTTTCTTAGCCCTCTAAATAAATATTTATTTCTTTTAAGCCCTCATCAAGGGAGAGCAAAAAATAGTATTAAAATTTATAAAATTATTACTTTAAAAGTACTTCTAAATATCATCTGTGTTATCTCCTTAACATAATAAAAAGAGGTAAGTATAGAGTTTTTTTTATTTAATGATGTGATAAGTATAGAGTTGTTAGTGAATTTTAAAATAAAAAAATAAATATTTATATTATCATATTTTAATATAATAGCATTGAAATAAACAAATGATAGATAATATAGATATTTAAATAATATTGATATTTATAGCCTCGAGTGAGAAGGGAAGAAATGATCATTTCTCCCTGTATGTTATCATCACTTAGGATATCTTTTTATCTGAACACGACTTTTCAATGATTGAGAGTGGTAATATTAGATCTTCCATTGGTACTTGTGCCACCTTTCCGACGTAAGATATCTAGAAGATATTTTATCGAGAATTCTGTCGTAGTTCTATTCGGGTTTGTTCTTCGTCTAGCCACTCGATGACATCATATGGGTTAGCTGTCGGCAATGTGTTTCAAGTAATCATCTCTAATTTTATGGCTTTCCTTCGTGATTGAATTTTTTACAACCTATTTACGTTGGTGCACTCTCATATTTGTAAGGCCAAGTATTTTATTTGGCTAAGTATTTTATTTTTGAGTATGTATAAATTTACACAAATATTAATTTTAAACCTTTCCCTACCTAACAAGAGGAACTATTGGATATTGATCCAAAGTTAGACTTAAAAATTTGTGTTCGAGTGAACCCAATTGCTATTCTTTTTTTATTCGACTTATTACTTATCACTTATTCATTGCCCAAATTATGAACTTCAAATATTTTGGGATAGCTTTTGTGCACATGGTTCATGCCAATTGAATGATTAATCGGAATTTAGTTAGGTTTAAATAAAATTTATTGAATATTATGTTATACGTAAATTTTAATATTAAAATTTACTATATTTTAAATAATTCATCAATTTCAACATTAAAATTATTTTTATTTCAATTTATATATGATATTATTTAGATTTTACTTCTATTTTAAGATGGAAGTCTAACTTTATTTCCCAAATACACTCTAATTAAATGACATTAACATAATTTTTTTAATATTTTATTTATAGGATTTTTAAAATCAATATCATGGCTGTCCAAAAATATCTCATTCATGGTACATGTATCATTTTCTTTGATATAAATTTAAAAATATTTTTAAAACACAAATTAAATTTTTGAAAAATTTTAAATCAATGATAAAAATGTAAAACGTTTTAATAACCATATGACTTCTGAAAAAAAAATATTTTTGCTCACTCTGTAGTTTAAAAGTTCTGGCTCCCACCTCACATGCTCAATATGTAAAAATTTTACCCTTTTTTTTCCCATTTAAACATGGAATTTTAAAAATATTACAAGTTTTACATTTATTTTCAAAAAAATTAGCAAAAATTTAAGCCTTAAAGCCCAAAGCTAAAACTTAAAAACCTAATAAATATTTAAAAGTAAATTTTACAAGTAAAAATTTTAATTATTAATAATCAAGTTTTTCTGATTTATTTTAAATTTAATTTAATAATATAAAAAATTTATTATGAAATTATAAATTATACGTAGTAGGATAAGAATTATTTAAAAAAATCTAGTAAATTTTTATTAATTTTTAAAAAAATAATGTTAAACTTATAATTTTTAAAAAGAATAATTACCTATGTGCTACACTATTTCGCTTTATTTATGCGTTACCCATCCATTCTTAGTTAATTACGTTATGCACATTCAAAATATTATAAAATTTTATATACACAAACTTTCACTTATTTTCATTATAATGAGCAATTATAATTTTTCAATAACCAAACTATAATTAGGTTATAAAAAATCTGAACTATTCATCATATTATTTTAAGTGAAAATCTTAAAACTTTGATATTTAGGTTGTGGTAAGGGAAGGAAACATCCGCGACGTGAATTGATTTTAAGACAGATCAGCGCTTTAGTGTGATATCGAGGAAGAAAAAAATAAAAACTATTAAGGGTAAAAATATAATTTTAATGATTTACTAACGAAAATTTTTTTTAAATAGATTTTGACTAAATTTTAACTTAAGTGCGTGTATGTAAGATTTTATAATACTTTGAGTGTGCATAGCGTAATTAACTAAGAATGAATGGGTAACGCATAAATAAAGTAAAATAGTGTGGCATGCAGTAAATTATCTCTTTTTTAAATTATGTACCTTTATTTTATAGGTTGGCTATATTAGTTTTAGCCTTGAATGATTTGCTTTGATCTGACCCAACCTACCTTATGATGGACTTATCCTAAATTACATAAATTTGAAGGGTCATATTAAGAAAAGTGCAAAATTTAAAAGTATAAATTGGACAGATTTGACATGATGACCCATTTGACACGATGACCCACTTCCTATGAAGCAATTCAACTAGAGAATAATTGATGATAGTTGCACGCTTCATGAATGAAAGGGAACATTTATTTAAAGGGTAAATTGCTGATTGGTCTTTATTGTTTACACTCCTTTATATTTTGATCCATAAACTTTAAATCTTAACATTTATATCCAAAGATAACTTTAATTTACATAATGACTTAATTACATTTCGGGATTGAAAATAGTTATAATATTTACCTTTATGTTGGGAAAAAGAAATCATTTTTTGGTTGCCACTCATATTATTATGTAGGAATAATATTCATAAAATTAACATTATCTCATTTATATATATATATATATAATTATTGTATTATCTGAAAATATCAGAAGGTGCAAATAGTTAAAAAAGTCTAAATTCTAAATAATAAGAATGAAGGTTAAAAATGTAAATAACAAAGTTAAAAGGAACTATTTGTAAATAGTTGAATGCCGGCCGGCTGGCATCGTGCATCGTGCGCCATGCTTTTTAAGGGAACGTGATACAGCAGACAGAGACGAGCTGGCCAATCAGCACGCTAGTACTCGATTCCCATGTATTGGAAAATAAACAAGGGGATAATTACATTTTTTAACATCTAAATTACAATATTTATAACATTTACATCTTTTTTTATAAAAAAAACAAAAATTTACATATAAGTACTAAAAAACTATCCAATTTATACACTAGAGTTCTAATTCTTGATATTTATATTTCCAACAACCCAAAATGATTGTAGATAAAAAAAAAATAGGAATTTACATAAATAGTACGTAAAATTGTTAAACTTATTTATTAAATACCTTTAAAATCAATATTAACTCGAAAATATTTTAAATACATTAATATAATCTACTTCACATTATAATTTTTATCCATCATTTGTTATTTAATCTAATTTAATTATAGTTAAATTAATTGTTAACTGTTATTTGTTCACATAAATTTTTAAAAAATAAGTAATAAATGCTACATATTATTCAATAATATTATTTTAATAATTTGATATATAACACTAATGTAATATTTCAATCACATAATTTAGAATTTCAAGATTATTGTTTCATAAAAATTATATAGTATGAAAGAATTTTTTATGAACATAGTATGAAGTTGATAATATTAATATATTTAGAAAATATTTAAAGTAATATTTATATTTAAAATATCTAATAAGTAAACACGGTAATTTTATATATTATATATGCAATTTTTTTTAAATATTTGACCATATTGCACATTATTATCCCCATTTTTAATCCAAATGCTTTTGTATGTATAAAAAGCAAAACAAAAATAGCATAGATTATTCTATTTTAAATATTGAGAATTGAATTTTCAGCGTGGAATCTATTAAATTACAACATCAAATAACAAAAATATTAGAAAATATAAAAATTGTCAATTCTTGAATGCTATGTGTTGAAAATTATGCATGTGCGAAATTATGTTATATTAGTGACCAATAATGAATTTTGATACCTCATATGCATGTGACAGTTCTAAAGAGTTATTAAATTTTATCTATATACAAAGAGAAAGATGGAGATCAACGAAGATATGATAAGAAAATTATAAGAAGTGATCTTAGTTAATTAGAATTTGATAAAAATTTGGTAACTGATAGAGCGCAATGAAAATAAAGAATTCATGTAGCTGACCCCACCTAGTGGGATTAAGGCTTGGTTATTGTTGTTGTTTATATGCATGTGACAGATCTAACCAATTAACCTATTGAGGCAAACTTGGGCCCTCGATATTTTTCCTCTAATTAAAACATAATACCAGAGCTAACTGATAGACTTAGATTATGCAGTTAATGCGATATTCTTATGATTTTCTTTGGTTAACCGTAGATAAGTGAAGTTTGAGAATAAGTAACTCTCAGGCCTCATTTTCAAATTTTTTTTTATAAGAGAAAAAAAATATTTTTTATATTTAATAGGAGATAATATTATTTTAATATTGAAAAGTGTGTAAAATAGGAAATACTTTCAATTCTAATATTCGTATTTACGTTGAATATGAAATAAAGTTAATTTTTATAGTTGAAATTTGTATTAAGCAAAAAAATTGACTCCAATCAAACGATGCCTCAGTGTACTCAAAAGTTATTAAGTAAATTTTATTTTGTATATACTTGACAAATTAGTATAACTTATTGGGGTATATATTGTGTAAAATTATCTCATTAAATCGAATAATATTTATTCACTTATTTAATATTTCTCTTCTAATAGCACGGCTATAAACCGAACATACAACGTATATCGTATAGATGACTCGATTAAAAACCTAAAAAAGTACCTACAATCAAGTAAAATGTGAAATAAATTATCCCAATTTACATCAACTTATCATCAAAAAATAATAATAATAATAATAACACATCAAATTCCTAGCCTCTTGAATATAACCAATTATGAATAAAATAAAATATATGGATTAAAATTACAAAGCAAACTAAAGTTATTCCGAAATAACACTTTAATTCCTTAGAAAAATAAAATAAAATCAACTTTAATAAGGTGCACCTATAAAGCAAGATGGTCAACTTTCTCAAAGCTTTCCAATAGGCATTGTTCAATATTTTCATTTTAAGCTCATAGCAAATTATTATGAAAAATCTATGAAAATCACAATGAAATATTTTCATATGAGTGGATCTACTTGTAATTTGGGAGGTACAACCGGACTACAACCCTCCATAAGTTCTCTAGAAAAATTATAATATAATAATATTTTTGTATTTTCTCTCATTTTTTTATTTATATTAGTAAGAATTCTAAATTTTTAAATATTGTTGAATCTAGAAATTAACCAGAAGATCAAAAGAGAGATTTTTTATATGAAAAATCGACTGGGCAGAAAAACCACAACGCCGTTGGAGCGACTTTCAAAGATTTTCACTATGTAAAGGAACGCAGTAGTAGAGAAGTGAGGAGCAAGTTGAGCAGACTGTTATGCTTTTTTTTCTGTTATAAAGAAATTTTATAGTCTAGACTGACTCCCGGAGAGTCACTTTAAGAGCATGGTCTCTATTTTTTACGACTGGCATATTATGAATTCAGTTGTATAGATTATACTGTCCAAACAGAGGGGGGGTCATGCTTCTTAAAAGCAGTTCGTCGTAGGCTCTTCGGCACGGGTTCTTCGACAACAGCCTTTCGTCTGCGAGTGCCTTTTTTTAACTCCAGATGTAACAAAAATCTTTCTAGTTTAATATAATTTTTAAAAAAAATTATATTATTAATGTAAATAATATATTTGATCCTCATGAGGATCCTAAATGGAAACAAAAAGGTCTGTTATGCAATATTGAAGTTTGTTTGCGCCGCGTGTGCAATTTAGATCAAATGATAGGGAGAGCCGTGGCGGATGCTGTGGCGCTTTTTCGATGGCGAGCCCGATCCAGTTGTTCGTCGAGGGGATTGGGGTTCGGCGCACGTGGCCTCTTTGGGCTCACACCGCGCATTTTAATCGGTCGGCTGCCGATCAAATAATTGATTAATGAGAAAAGATTGCGTGAGATGAGATCTCCATCTGCGTGGCCTTAATTGTACTCATCTGTTCATATAGAAAAATTAAATCTTTTTTTTTTATTATTTTTTTTGTATTGCCATGTTATTTCTCTCCATCTTTCCCCACGCTTGGGGCCGGGGCAGGGGACGATCGTCGCATTGTCCGATTGGCTTGCTCGAAAAGTTTTTGGTTTGTACGTGGCGACTTTAGAGTACGAAAAAAAAATGCTGAGTGTATACGCTATAAGTTCGTGAGTTCCACTGAGCTAAATCTAATATTACATAGCCCTGTTTGGCGCGAGGACTAAAACAGGACCAAACAGGACCAAACAGGACCAAAATGGTACTAATTTAAAAAACAATAATAATAATAATAATAATAATAATAATAAATAAAATTTTTAAATTATTTTATACAAATTCAAATATAAAAAATATTATTTTACTTTACATACTCAACAATTTAAAATAAAAATATCAATTTTATTTCACATTCTAGATCAAAATATTCAAATCGAGTATTTTGATCTAAGATGTGAAATAAAATTTATATTTTTATTAAAAATTATTGAGTATGTGTAGTGAAATATTATTTTTTATATTAAAATTTATGTAGAATAATTAAAATAATTTATTTAGTATTATTATTATTATTATTTAAATTAGTACTATTATGGTCCTGTTTTGGTCCTCGCGCCAAACAGAGCAATATGTCAAAGAAATTTTCTGTTAGCATCTAGATAATAGTGGAGCGAACTTCAGCGAGAACTTTTAAGAGACAACATATAATACACTCAGGCAAATCTTATATTAACAAATCAAACTATTACAGAAATTGTGCGTATATATTTTTTTTGTATAAAGTCTGGTTGACGCACTTAAGACTTTAAGGCCCAATGGGCCAAAGTATATAATATCTATGATGGATTGAACTGTTTATCGTGTTTAAAAATCTACACACATTTGATAACTGTTTGCAATCACTCAATTCTAAATCAACTTTTACTTGAAGCACAAAACCAATTTGTTTGAAACGAAATCTGTAACTCATAATTGACTCGAATATATCTAAGCCTTGTACTTGGCTTTTGAGGTCCGCATTTTGTAATGTTTTCTTTATGACATTTGTTATCAAGATCGTATAACAATTAATTCATCTGATTAATAAGTAATATAGGCCATGTGTGATGGAACATTTTAATTAAAAATGAGATAGGAATTTTAACTCAATTCAATTAAAATGAATTTAATAAATAAATTTTAAACTACTCAAATCCAACTAGCTTCCATGTCATAAAATTAAAATTCGAGTTACTGGCAGCTCACTATAACTCAACTAACTGCTAATTACAGTCATGTTTATGATTTGATATCTGTACAGAAATAAACTTTGCAGACGCTAATGTGTATAAGTAGGTAAGTTTATGATTTTGATTTACATCGAGCCCAATTTGAGCTAGCTCGTCTGAAGTCAATTTTCTGATGAATTTGATTACGTAATTTCTACGACAAAGTTATGAAATTTTATAACATCAATTAACATATTTTAGATGAATTGACTTTTAATTAAAAAATAAAATAAAGTCAAATTTTCAACTTATAATTATTTAGCTAATTATTGAGCAATTTTATAAGTTTCTAGCACAATTGGGCATGGGCCAACTACCTAATCTTCCCTCCATTTATTCATGAAAGGAAAGTGAGCTTCCCTCCATTAGTTTTACGTCTTTCCCTCCATTTTTTTTTTTGTTCTTCTGTGCTAACGCCACGTGCCCATTCTGAAACGCGTCCTCCGCGCGACACGTGTGCCGTCCAGCGGTACATATTACGTAGGATAAGTTTCGCAGGTACTTTCTAATTGGTTCAAATAGTTTTGGAGTCTTTCGAATGGATCCTGTCATTTTTTCCTAAGATCCCTATTCTTTAGCCAGTAGTTGAATTAGGTCCGTTCTCACGTTTTAGTCCAAAACATCGTTATGACTAGATTGACATGCTATTTTGTTATGATCATTATTGTAAATCCTTAAAATTTAGTAGGAAAAAATATTTTATTTTGAGTTGAGCCCAATTAAAGTTAAATTAAGCTCATTATCTATCTTATTTTTTTACTAAAATATGTGTTATATATCACAATATTATTTAAAATGAATTTTATAAGTAGTATTTTATGCGCATTTAACAACTTCTCGTGTCGGGATCCAAATTAAATTTACTACTCTCTCAAATAGGCTTCCGATCAAGTGTAATGCCAAGAGCACATAGCACACCAATTGAGATCACCACGTGAAAGTATCATAAGAACACAATATACCGACAATCACTCTAAGCGAGCTATCAATAGGAATGGCAACGGGACGGGTTTGGGTCGGATTTATAAATACACATACCCGGCCCGCTATATATTATTCATTATCCATATCCGCCCCGCCCCTATTCTAGTTTTCACAAACCCATACTCGCCTCGCCTCGCTTCTTTACTAATGTTAATGAAAATCGAATTATTTTACTCTATTTGAAATAATAAAAATCGTAGCCACATAATGAATATTACACTATGAAAATAATGCCTTATATTTCTTCATTTTCAATGCAATTTTTTTATTTGACTCTATATAAGCTTATATAAAAATAAATAAAAATATATACATAAAGGGCTGGGGCGGGGCGGGTATAGTTGATTCATACCCGTACCTGCCCCATTTCATAACGGGGTTGGGGCAGTTTAATCGGGTACGGGTACAAATTACCACTCCTAGCTATCAACTCCAATATAAAATTGTTCAAGAACAAAGAGAGGCCAAAATCTCAATATACAATTAGTAGACATCTATCTATCAACTAAAAAACTAAAGCTTGAAACTAAGACCCTATTTGGCACAAGGATCAAAATCAAGACCAAAATAGTACTAGTTTAAATAATAATAATAATAATAAATATTTTTAATTATTTTAAATAAATTCTAATATGAAAAAATATTATTCTACTTCACATACTCAATAATTTTCAATAAAAATATCAACTTTATTTCATATTCCAGACCAAGATACTCGAAATAGAATGTGAAATAAAGTTGATATTTCTATTAAAAATTATTAAATATGTGAAGTAAAATAATATTTTTTTTATATTAAAATTTATGCAGAATGATTAAAAAAATTATTTATTAGTATTATTATTATTTTTTAAAGTAGTACCAGTTCGGTACTCGCGCCAAACAGCGCTAATAGTCATCCACTTATACTGAGTATTACAACTCGTAGTAGCTTGCAAATGTGTGACAATTCTCATATGCAATTAGCATTTATTATTTTTTTTAAAGCAATTATAATTTTTTTTTTGAGATTAGCAATTTGATAATTTATCCAAAATTTATATGTATCAAAATATTAAAAATGCATATGACTTGTTTTTAAACCAATTTCTCAATCAATCATGAATGGCTGGGGCTTCCTAACTTGTATTGTATTACATTTAAAAGTATATCATTGTCAATATTCTTATCCCTATTATTCTTGTCAACTTTTGAATTTTTTTTGGCAATTATTATTATTTAATATCATATATAATGCCATTTCATTAGAAATATTAGACCTTATGATTTTATTTATTTTTTGTAATTTCACAAAATTTACCATCCAAGTAACATCATTTGGTCACTACATACAAATGTATACATAATTAATTAATTCTAATTTAGTTACTAATCATTATATCTTTTTAAGTTTAAAAATAATATTATTATACATGACAATTTAGTTACTAATATAAAAGGACGATTATTTAGCTCAATTAGGTTAAAAACTCGACCCAAACTCGATCGGGGAGTGGTAACTTGATTCGAATTACACTTGAAATGATGTTGGCTCTGTGTGCATTCGGAGATGGGGGCGAAAAGTCTTTTTCACCGAATTACTGAACAAGTATTTTTAATTTGTTATGTTCTTAGTTTTAGTAGTTAGATGGGAAATAAAATGTTTTAATATCATATTCATAGAATATAAGTTTTAATAAATGACAGTACCCTTACGTCTTTCTACGTATATTATATATATACATATTCTTAAATACATATACATCATACATGTATAGTTATACTTAGGTTACATTATATATTAAAATAAAATTGCCAAAAAGATTGGGTGTAGTAGAGATTTAAAAAATAGATAGTCTTAAGTGTCACTTTATAGTTGAGAATTTTCGAGCAATTGGAAGTTGGTCAGGATGATGAGGTCGAGAAATAAATGTTACACGAGAGTTTCATACTTTGTTAATATGAAAATCAGCCAACTAAAATTACGCATTAGACGAAATCGAGAAGAAGCCAAAATTAAAGGTAAGAATTGCTGCCTTTTTGATGTTGAAAAATCTAAAACTTGTCGAAGTCGAAAAACCAAATGTCGTTAAAAAACTTCAAAATTTTTGACAACACACTTCAACTGTCGAATGAAAAAGTAAATGTAGAATATATTGGATATCTAAAATTGTTGGCTATGATAAGCAAAACAATAATTAAAATAGGATTTTGTTTGAGTTGCTTTTTTCCATGCCTCACGAAAGAGTTACAAGAATCTTCATTTAAAATTCTAAGTGAAAATAGAGACCTTGTTTGTCTTTTTTTTTTCTCTTCACTTCTTCTATAATGAAGAACACCAAAAATTTATCACTGCTATTCAAATCTTTGCAAATAAACACCTTCCTCAGGCTTCACTTGAGCAGTATCTTACTTAGCTCGACATCAGCTACACACCACATAACCCTTTTGTAGGACACTAATAGGATAATGATTTTTTATATGTGTTTCAAAAAGTGTTTTGCACGCCACTTTTCTATTGTAGACACCTTATGGCAGTTTGATAGTTAGCTGATATGGCCACTCCCTCTTATCCACATGAGATTCTTTGAGATGGTAGAACTACACATTCTATTTTTATGGAATTCACTTCTTAGTGATGAGTGAATAAGCAATTTTGTTTAATTCATGAATTCCTCATTGATAGTTTGATGTCAGTCCTCAAAGATTACTTTCTCTGAAACATTTCTCATATGATTCATAGATTCCTTCTTTGAGGTTTCCAAACCTTGTGTGCTTCATGTCTCCAAATTTTAATCATAATTCGGTTTCTCTTCATTGAGGATTCTCAAAGCTTGTCGAACTTCAATGAGTTTCTTCTATGACTACTTTCTTAAAAAAACCTCTTAATAAGTCATCTCAATTTTTTTTTAATTTTTATGAAAGAGTAATAAGAATGTTGAAGTATTTTTTTACAGACAACCCAATCAAAAGAAACCACAATGCCTATAGTTTGATGACTTAAATTTTCAGTATAATCAAATTTTTTGAAGTAGAAGATAAAGACAGAAAGGGGAATTGAGGATAAAATTTTTTTGATTCTAGCTTCCGTTAGTGCAAGCATTAATGTCCTTAAAAGAAGCTATAAGTAAGAAGCATAGTCTGGAAGGAGATATCCCTCTTTTCTTTTCTGTGTTTAGATAACTAATAGCATAAGTCACGACATCCGGACCCCTTTATTTGTATTCCCTTGCATGTCTCTTTAATCTTATTTAGATAACTTGATACTGGTGGGTACAACTTTATCGAAAATCTCCCACTTTCTCGGAATCAAACAGAAGTCGACTGATCAGTCAGAATTCAGAAAGGAGATATTCCTAAAAGAGCTATGCAAATTTGCCAGTTTTGCATCTGATTTCAGACAACCTTCTCGGTCTTCTTCTCAAAATACTCTAACTACGACTGTCAAAATCATGACCTTAATCTTTTTGTGGGGATGGAATTAAGTGCCCTTCGGGCAATATGTTAAAACTAGACCAAGAGGAACACTAACACAACTCTAACCTTGAATGAACCTCATTAGATTTATATGTATATATGTTTTAATTTGTATGTCATAGATTTCCCTAATATTAATAGTTATATATATATATATATATATGTGTGGAAGAATGTGAGCATGTGCTGAGGGCCACAAGAGCAAAGTCTCCTCGTGCCAGGCTGACTCAGTTGGGCATCCGAGTCATAAAAAGATGATGAGCCAAAGCAGAACTGCAGACTAATCCATAAAAAGACTAACTAGATTTATCACATGAGAGTGGGTAGATCTAAAGATTAATTGATTGATTTAATGACCAAACTAAACTAAAAAAAAAGATTAAGTTTAATTTTAAATTTAATGAAATCAAACCAACTAAATTAGATTATAAATTAAACCAAATCAACCAAATAAATATCGGTTTGGTTTAGTTTTGTTCGGTTAAAACTATATTTTCTATCTTATAATGATATTAAATATTTCTATATTAATATCTAGATAATAGCTTTGATATAAGAGTAGTTTAGCACAATAAGTGTTGTATCTGGATCCACGCCGACTCATCTGGAGCGAAAGGAGGCTTGGTTTTTCCGCTCATACGGTTTTATTCTTCCAATTGTTTTCTCGTCACAACAATAAGTAATTTAACTTACTAACTCAATCACATCACCAAAATAAACTAACAAAAAAAGTAGGAAGAATTAATAAGCAATTGTACACATTATTTCATTAATATTATAATACAATCAAAATTACATAATAAATATTTCATAAATACACTAAATAATTAGCATAAAAATACACTATGAAAACTCATAAATATACATATATACTATCACTCAATAGATTCAAAATAAATACTGTTAAATTATTATAATACAACTGAAACGGCCCAATCGTAAAATCATATTTATATATGAGTTATTTAATAATCGATTAATTCCAAACACGTGAAACCGAACCAAAATCAATAAACCGAAATACTCAAAATATCGAACCATCACTAAACCGTTAGATTCTAAATCAAACTAAACTGCTAAATTTAAAAAGTTATGTTCGATTTTTCGATTTAAACCATAGTTTGCGCACCTCCCGGTGAAATCCGGATCAAGAGATGCCTCAAGGCATCATATAATTAAGAAAAAAACAACCAGCTTTCAATATCTATAATATTTATATTTTATATGCCTCTTTAATATTTCTTTCACATCAACGACTAAAAATATTAATATAAATATCCAGCTAGAAGAGCCATGCCAATCAGTACTCCCCCACCAAAGAGAATCCGAGGAGCCTCCCCCATTTTTTTGCTATCTCCTTCCTTCTGATCATGTGGTTCTATTCTCTCTATAAAATACATCTATTTTGTTAACATAAAAATGGCTATCCAAAGTTTTGTTGATAATTTTGAAAATAATTGTGTTTTGTTCGCGCCATCAGTCATCTGTCCTACCTGGTTGACGCGAAAATACGCCGAGTAAATTGGATCGATGAAAAACCGAAGATAAAAAGTAGAACGAGCGAGGAAGGTGAAAGTTTTAGTGTGGGGGTGATTATTTCGGAGAAAATTATGGCGATGATCTTAGCGGTTTAAGACACCACTATGAAAAATATGAGTACAAAATGATGAATATTACTGGTGTTGAAGAAAAAGATCGAAGTTGCCTTAAATTTATCTATTACGGTTGGACATAAAAGAATGCTGATAAAGGAAAGCTGTATAGAGAAGTTATATTTCTCCGAGAGGGGATGAGTAGTTATTAATGGTAGAATTTTCTCTCATGCTTCTTGTTTAAATCCTAGAAAGTGAAGGCAAATGATGACGAACATTGTGGGCTGATACATGCTTGAAATATGCTATCTAGTCACATGAATTTTGTGTGATTCGGAGAAGATATGAGTGGTAATAGCAACTATATAAATACTGAAGTTACTTAATTGGAATGAATAAGATTTGATAAACCTGATGTAAAAGAGGATCATTAAATCTGCCCCCAATACGTACGTTCATACGAGAATGATTGATTCAAACAAACATTTGCAATGAAACTTGTTTGGCTTTGAACTAATTAATGCTTGTCCATTTCGTCCTCACGCTTGCTACGCCTGATTTCTAGTCGAATAATTATTTAAATGATAACAAATTAAATCAACAAATAGCAATATTTTGAGTCAAGTTGTTATATATGTAGCTTCACTCAGTTGTTTGAAGTTATAAATATTCAAATAATGTTTTGGAGTGGAAGTCTATACATATTTTTGCTTTCTCGCGCCACCAGTTCAATAAAAGTTGAGTCATTATACCTGGCATGTGATACATGTTTTGTATATTATTAGTGTTTTATGATTACTTGTAAATATGAAGGGCAATTATGAGTCCCAAGATAAAAGGCTAGAATGCTCATTTAATGAGTGGTTTCTATCGTGCTACTAAGTAAAAGAGTATGTAAATATTACACTTGAAAATGGAATGAGTATTCATGAGTTATATATAAAAATATGATAGATTTTGATGCATTTTTTGAGGGGCAAAATTGTGAGGCTTAAATCAGATAACAAAAGCAGAACAATACCTTAGATTATGACACAATAATACCAAAACTGAACCTTCGTTGCATGATGTATTTTATACAGGAATTAAATCACGAAAGGTGGTGGGCCTAAGCTAAACTCCTGGGATCGATGAGGGCTAGGAGTGATTGCCCTGTGATAATCCAAAGGATTGAATCATTAGTGCAAGAAGCAGTCCCTAACATATTTGTAACTGAAAGAGCAGAAGGATCTAGGATATTAATAGAAACAATAATGTGATGTAAATTAGGGCATTTTGAATTATAAATCAAAATTTATTATATTAATATATATATTTATATTATAAAAGTACAAGTATTTTACAATTTTGTCCTTCTATGTATGTACACCTAAAAAGATAAGCATGTCCCATTGCATAATGTTTGTTTCTAAAATTATAATATAGAAGACTTTGTAATGAGGATATATACTATGGCGTGGAAGGTTCAAGGTTGGGTGTGTGTTTTGGATTTCTTTGTTTATTTAATGCATTTGGAGAAGATAATGCATTGAAACTGAAGTCCAAGAGGGGCTACTTCCATGATCATTGTAATTAGCTAGCTATAAGGTAGGTGTCATATTTATGAATAGCATGATTGTTAAGCTAACGTTACATTATATTTCATCAATTATATATATATATATATATATAAGCACGTGCGTGCGTGTGCACACTACTATTTAATCTAGGCGGAAAATATTTGTGGGAGCAACGGCATGGAGATTGGGTATGGCTAAGTTATGCGACAGTGTCGTATGTTGAGATTGGTAAAGTCACGTGCTCTTGCACAAGTCATGCCCAACTCTAATGTTGTAGCATGTCGGTTGATGGTGGCCAAGTCAGTTAAATTTCATGAACGTTATGTGAATGCATAGTATAATAAGATATTTGATTGCATTTTCCTTTCGGCTTAAGTATTTGAGATAATTGGTTAGTACCATCGGTCCTAAATTAAAATAAATGAAGAGTTCATTCTTTTTATTGAGGAATCTATATAATTATTGGAGTATGTATAAAAAATTTATCTTACAGTAAATATTTTACTATAACTACTTAAACTAGGTTATCTAATTTACTTGTACATTGTGAACTGAATGTAGAGATATTATCTGCTTTGACTTTAGAAAATTATGTGACCTAAGTATTTCTCAGGAGATTACCCATCCCAGTATTACTGAAACCTAAGCATGTATAACTATGAAATTTTCATTATTAGCTTCACGATTTTGCCTCAAAAGGTGTCTCTCTCATTTGAGATTACGTTATCTACCTATACAGCTCAGGGTCTCCTACCCTTTTCGATATGAAATGATTCATTTATGTTCCTCTCTCATCACTATTTATCAGCTTAAAAGCATACCAAGAGCTGCACTTTACCTTAATATTTTTTTTTCTTTTAGGACATTACCCTGCAATCACTCCCTACTCAAAATAGAATCAAGTAGTTTATGGTAGTTGTGCTTCCATGAGTCTTGGCTACAACTAAGATTGAGCAAAATTCTAAGATACGCACAGATTCAATATGAATAGATTCTTATGTAAGTATGCAAGTAATGAACTTTACTCATTTCAGTTGAGATCCTGCGACGGGTCTTGGCTTCTATCATGGTTAAGGCTCTGTTTGGTTGGAGAAAAAAAAATAATTTGAAAAAAATTTGTAAAAATTTTTAAAAGCTGTGTATGATGTGAAATAAAGTGAGTTAGTTATATTAAAAATTATGTTGAATGTGAAATAAAGTGATTGCTTAATATTAAAATTTGTGTAGAATAAAATATAAAATATTATTTATTTTGTAAAAAATAAAATAAGGTTTTAATTATAAAATCTTTCCCGACCATACGAGGCATAAACATTGAATCTAACTAGAATTCCTGTGTATCCAACTTTTTGTATCATTATATAGAAATCTTAATTAGATTCAAAATTTTGAGTCTTTTATTGAGGATGTGTAGTATTACTCGACAAGATAATTCGTCTAATATTATATTGTATAGGTAGTCTAATTTGAGAAAAAACTTTGATAGTGCATGTTGATGATATAATTTTTCCGTAAACGGACGACAAATCTCGAACCTAGAAAAAAATAGGCGAAAATCTATGTAAAGCAAAATTTGGGTATATATGTAAAGCTAGTTGGATGAACTAAATCGCAATAAATCTTGAAACTCATAGATTATGCTGAACAATTCAAATTTTATGAATGAATGTGCAAAGTTTTAGGCCTTGTTCAAAAAAAAAATTTATTTTATTGAATTGATAGTAAAAAATATATATTTTAATATCAGAAAATGTATAAGATATGAAATAAAATTAATTTTTAAAAATAAAATTTGTGTTAGATGTGAAATAAAATTATTTAAATTTTTGATAAATTTAAAATATTAATTTTGCCCTTAGTTTTGGTAAATTCAAAAGTAGAATGCACCTTTTATTCCTTTCAAAATAAAATTTTATAATCTTGACTATTTCTTCATTAAAAATGAAAAATAAAAAAAGATACAGAATTTTTTTTTTGGCAAATTAAAATTTTAAAATTTTAAATTTAAATTTAAAATTAATAAAATATTTTTCTTCATTATTTTGGAGAAGCTTTTTTGGTGCTTTGGGGCATTATTACACCTATAAAAAATACATGGTCCCTGGCTCCCACGCCCGTTGGAGAGTCCGGCTTTTTTAAGAAAAACTCTATGCGGCTTTTAATATCTCACCAAAAATAATTTAAAATTTTGATTTAATATCAATTTATTAAATTATTTAGTGAATTAAATATTTAATTTAAAAGATAATTCATTGAATTAAACCCAAAAATAGTTAGTTATTATGTATTTACAAGGGTTTAAGGTTATGCAACAGAGCCCACATTTTCAAAACAAATAAATGAAACCAAAATTCAATATTAATTTACATATTTTTGAGAAATAATTTTTTTATGATTTTTTTAAGGATAAAGTTTTATAAAAAAACGAGACAGCTGTGTTCTGCTTTTTGAAATCGCGAGCGTCTCGGTTGAAACTATCGAGTTTTGATTTTGGCTAAAATTAGGTCGAAAATCTATTTTTAAAAAAATAATATTCAATTATTATCGTTAATAAATTTAATTTAAATTGATAAAATTTAAATTACAACAACAATAACCATTCCTCTCAAAAATGTTTGACAAGTATTTATATCTATTAAAACTTTTTATTTTTAAAAAGGTGGGGTAAATTTCATTTAGGCCTCTAAGATCCCAATATTTGATCCCAATATTTTAAAAAATTATTTAGTTAATTAAATAAATTAATCCCAATGATTTAAAAATTAGTTTCTAAAGTTATAAAAGCCCCATAATTTTGTTCCGTTTCGAAATCATGCAATTTTTGCTTGCTTTTCTCATAGGATTTTTGCTTTAAAAATTCAATACTAAATATAAATATTTTAAAATTATATTCTAAAAATTTAAAAATTAATGATTAAAAATAATTTTATAATATAATAGTAAAAAATTATTTATTATGTGTTAATTAGGATCAAATGACGACTTTTTACAATCTTAGGACTGAAATCAAGGATTTTAAAAGATTAGGACTAATTTGAAATATTATTCTAACCTGAGTGGCCAAGAAGCAATTTATCCTAAAAAAAATCAACAATTTTTTTATTAATTATATATATGTATATATATTTAATCAGCATGAGATTTTATTTTAATTCTCGAGTAATATTTTAAGAAAAGAGAACCACTAGAGCAAAATTTGATTTTAGCAAAATTCTAGATCAGATGAGTAGTAGTGAGAAAGGCATAGAAATAAATTATACAACAATAAAAATAGATGGAAATTTTTTAATTATATAAATAAAGATATTTTTTAAGATAAAATTATAAAACAAATAATAAAAAATTTAATAATTAAGTGGGTGAATATGTTTTTATATTTGAGATGCTTATTGCTATAATACCCAATTGTACAAGAATAAAGGTGATAGATAATTATTATTTTAGATTATACGAGATAAATAATAAGAATTGAATTTATAATAATGATATATTTTAAGTTTAAACGATTATTAGAATTTCAATTTAAATTAAAAAAAAATATTGAAAGTTTTTTCTTTTTTTTATAACAAAATAACTGAATTTTTTTTTTGATGGGACAAAAACACTGAAGAAAGTTAAAGGTGTGGATAAAGAGTGTCGTAATTTACTCAAATACCCCTCCATTTTCTCATAAGGGTCCCAAACCTTTCATCTTCAAAACAGGTTATAATGACTCATATTGCTCAATGCGTTCAAATGACACACCAAATTAAATTTGTAAAAAAATAATGGGTAAATTACACCTAGGTCCCTGAGTTTAAAGCTTAATAACACACGGGTCCACATTATAACATCTGAGTCCCTAAGTTTTAATAAATTATCAAAATGATTCTTTTTATTAGGGATAATTACCTACATGCCATACCATTTAATTTTATTTATGTTTTACCCATTCATTTTTAATTAATTACGCTATGCATACTCAAGACATTATAAAATCTTACATACACACACTTGAGTTAAAACTTAATCAAAATCTATTTTAAAAAAAATCTGTTAGTAAATCATTAAAATTATATTTTTACTTTTAATGGTACATATTTTTTTCTTCCTCAATACCACACTAAAGCGCTGATTTGTCCTAAAATCAATTCACATCGTGGATGTCTCATTCCTTTGTCGTCATCTAAACATTAAGGTTTTAAGATTTTCATTCAAAATATATTTAAATATCCTTAAAATAATATGATGAACGGCTCAGATTTTTTGTAATCTAATTATAGTTAGGTTATTGAAAAATTATGATTACTCATTATAATAGAATCAAGTTAAAATGTGTGTATGTAAGATTTTATAATGTTTTGAGTGTGCATAGCGTAATTAACTAAGAATAGATGGGTAAGGTATAAATAAAACTAAATGGTGTGGCATATAGATAATTATCTTTTATTATTATTATTATTTTTTTTAAATTACCATTATACATCTCCCCCTCTCTCCTCCTGATCCCCGCGCACGCGCAAGGCCGAGTCGCACATGCCGCGCGGCCTCGCGCATGCACGAAATCGGGAGGAGAGAGAGGGAGAGGGGTATAATGGTAATTTTAAAAAATAATTAAAAAATAAAAAAGACCCATTTGATAATTTATTAAAACTCAGGGACTCAGATGTTATAATTTTAAAAAATGTGGACCCTTGCATTATTAAGCGTTAAATTCAAGAACTTGGATGTAATTTACTCAAGAATAATTAATGTTTATTATAATTTATAAATGGATATCGTTCTTGATTTGGAATATGAATGGACCAATGAACCCAAATTCGTCATCAAGATTCGTGTATCCCCGGAAGACATGTGGCACGATTGTCATTCTAAGAAAGTTTGAAGGGCAGACAAGGAATTCGGGTGGCCTTTATTGAAACCCAATTTCTAAACATAATTAAATCAAATGCAAGCATAAAGTCCAACAATTATCGCATAATGATTTTTTTTTTTTATAAAATAAATAAACGCCTCCTAAAGCAGACAAAATCACGGGGAAATATTACAAAAATATCCAGCCTAAAAGTATTTATAATTTTCCTTCAGAATTTCCTCCTCCTTTTCCTTCCTTGTCTCAATTTTTGCCTTCCATTTTCTCAGTCTCGCTGGCCCAATATTCCCCTCACCCCGTTCCTCTACAAAACCCCTCTTTCCTCTATGCAACAGTGGTCTCCGCCTCTTCTTCTTCCTCCCCTCTTTCCTTCTGTCCCTCAACCTAGCACCCAAGGAGCAAGAAGAACACTGGTTCATGAATCTTCACTTATAGAAGAAATTTCACTCGCACTTTGCATATTTGAGCATTTCTGCAAAAGGGATTGGTAGAGATGGGTATAAGCTACGACTATTCCTCCTCCATCCTCCTATGTGCTGAGGATCGCAACAGCATCTTGAACTTTGATGAAGTAGAAGAAGAAGAAGTTGAAATAAATTGGTCCGATTGGCCTCTTCAGCGAAGAGGATCTGATATTTATGCGGATTCCTTGATGGGTTTTCCCTTACTTTCAGATGAGTGCTTCGCCTTGCTATTCAGCAGAGAGGTGGAGCATCAGCCAAGGGAGGACTACGCCAAAAGGCTATTGAGTGGGTCTTTGGACGTTTCCGTCAGAAGAGAAGCCATTGATTGGATTTTCAAGGTGGGTTCTTTTGGGATTCTCTTGTTCCTCATCGGGTTTTTAGTTTTGATGGATATCGATTCACCGATTCCCATTACCGATAGGGTTTTTGATCATTGTTGCTGCAGTCGAAGCTAACAAAACTTTTGTATCAATGGCAGGTTCATGCCCATTACAATTTCAAACCCCTGTGTGCTTATCTTTCTGTAAACTATCTGGATAGATTCCTCTCCTCCTATGAGCTCCCTGTAAGATTTTACAAAATTTCACTTGATTGATGTCAAAATTTTTTCTCTTGCTATGACTGATTGTTCACTGATCTGTTAATCTATAGCAAGGCAAGGCTTGGATGTCTCAATTGCTAGCAGTATCATGTTTGTCTTTGGCTGCCAAAATGGATGAGACAGAAGCCCCTCTCTCTATTGATCTTCAGGTAACTAAGGGAATACAGCAATTTAGAGCTCTTTTAATGGGATTCATGACCCATGGGAATGACCCAATTCATGCTGAATTCATAGGTAGGAGAAGCCAAGTTCATATTTGAGTCTAGAACTATAAAAAGAATGGAACTTCTAGTTCTCAGCACCCTCAAATGGAGGATGCAAACTGTTTCCCCCTTCTCCTTCATAGACTACTTCCTTCACAAGCTCAAAAACGGTGATCCCTCATCTGAATTATCGGTCCCTCGATCCGTTGAGCTCATCCTCAGCACGATCCGAGGTACCAACTAAATCTTGAGAAGGGCTTAAAAAGGGGAAGATTTAACATGATTCTATCATTTTTTTTAATCGATGCAGGGGTCGAATTCCTGGCATTCAGGCCTTCCGAAATTGCTGCAGCAACTGCACTATCAGTGATGAAAGAAGAAAACCAGACTCTAGATGTTGAGAATGCCATCACCTGTCTCAGCCATGTAGATAAGGTGAACAAGAAATCTATCTTTCCTATTGCATCATATAACTTTATAGTTGAAAATTACAGTGATGAGCAAGAAAATTGGGATTGTGATTGCAGGAAAGAGTGTTAATATGTTTTGAAGTGATACAAGAAGAGAGAATTATGAGCAGCAAATCTGCAAATAATGGAATCCCATCTGTCTCTTCCCCAATTGGGGTTCTTGATGCTGCTAATTGCCTGAGCTACAACAGTGATGAAATGAATTCCCTTTCACAGACGAGCTCTCACTGCTCCTCTCCGGCAGCAAAGAGAAGGAAAATAAGCGGGTCGTCGCCCATTTCCTGAAGGATGAGAGTTATTTCTATGAAATTCCGCATCGGTAATTCATTTTTATTTGGTGAGCTATAGATTTCTTGAGGCCAGGAAGGTTACTACTGGAAATGGATTAAACTTGAAAAAGACGAGGAAAAATAAGGAAAAAAAAATTATGAATAATGGAAAAGGATCAGTTGCTCATGCTTTCAATATGAAGAGAACTGCCGCTGGCTGTTAAATTTGCTTATCGACAAGAAGAAAAACATGAAGAAGGAAGAGAGAGAGAGAAGGAGATGCTGCTGTGCCTGTCTGGCTAATTTGATATATATATATATATATATATATATAAATATCATATATTCATATATGATGAGTATTTGTTGTTCTTTATGTGAAGAAAAAGAAGAAAAAAAATACTATTTGATGTTCAAAATAAGAAGAAAAACAATATCAATGGTGAAATTAAAATGATATTTATATACGTGCTGCCATTGTTATGACTGTATGCTGGCTTTAGACTATGGGTTTTGCTGCCCTCTGGCATTAAAGAAGAGGAAGAGGCCTTGGGAACGCAAGACGGATGAGCCCCTCATGAGCTCCCCCACCCACCTCTCCCCTTGGAAGTTTCAGTCCAGCAGTTTTACTGCTTTATGAAGTGTTTATAATAATAATTTGGAGAATTATTCCTCCTTGTCATTTTTTGAATCTTGGCCAGTAGATCTCTTTGTTCAAGGACACAAAAGTAATTTAAGTAATTCCCCAGATCTAATCTGGTAATTCCCAGCACAAACACATTCAATTTTAACCCAACCAGATCTATTGGGCTCTACCTTGTTGTTACCTGTGAATTTATTAGAAAAAAAGGGGCATTTACATGCATACCCTTTAAATCATCTTGAATTACATATTAAATCCCTCATTTTTAAATTTTTTAACTTAACTTTCTAAATCATTCAAAAATAAAAACTAGTAGAATACATGTATTTGTAAATATATTTATAATATTTGTATATACATATTATTGATAATAAATATTCAAATCAGCAAAAAATATACTTTGAAAATCTTGAGAAAAACTTAAATATGTTATTTTTGAATGATTTAGGGGGTTAAATTGTAAAATTAAAAAATAAGGGATTTAATATGTAATTCAAGATGATTTAAGGGGTATGTATGTAATTCTCTCTAGAAAAAAAATAAGATAAATTACTTACAGATTTTCCAGACTACATGATCATTGTGTTTTGGTCCACACTTTTTAAAAAGTTGCTCCAAAGTCCTTTTCTTATCATATGTAGGCCCGTAAACGGGCCGGACCTTGATCCGATCCGAGATTCGATTTGAATTTAATGAATAATTGAATATTTTTGCTGATCTGACGCTTCAACCCGATTCGTTTGTAATTACCGGATCGAATTTTGGATCTACCTTGATATGATCCGATATTAATCCGATCGTAAATTTAAATAATTAATAATTAATTTAAGTTTCAGTAATCTCTAAATTTTTTCGCAGATTCGCACATTGCGCTTTTTTTGCCGATGAAAATGCCGTTGTAGTCATATATTTCATCGAAATTGTAACATAAAAGCTAACTAGGTATCTATTCTATTATATAATAAAAATAGCTTTATATTGATTGGCATAAGAAATATTACAATAGGTCTTTTTTAATAGTTGAAATTGAAGTATTTTTTTTTAATTATTTGTTAAAAAAGGTAATGTTTTCTGCCTTTTTAAAGAGATTTTTGATAATCTTGTGAGTTTAATTCAATATTATGATTTATCAAAAGTATTTAAATGAGATTTTGCTCCTGAAAGAAGCCTACAATGCCCTACTTAGTTTATCACCATTTAAATGCAAAAATTTTAATTTAATATTTTAGATTGTAAAGTAAAAATTAAATTATTTTGATCCAAAATTCGATCGGAAAATCTGATTTGTCAGGGTTCATGGATTGGATTTGAATCACACATCACTAAAGGTGTTAATATGGATCGAAGATCGAAAATCGATCGAAAATTGAATCGATTTTAGATCGAATCGAAATCGAGTCGATCTAAATGAGCCGACTAACGAGCTAAAAGTTCGGCTCAGTAATAATTTCGAGCCGATTTTGAGCCGGGGTAGGCTTGGCTCGATCCAACTCGAAATTGACTCGAATTAAAATACATTTTATATTATAATATATATATGTATATATTATAAACTGAGCCGATCTTGAGCCGGATCGAGTTGAGCTTACTCGGCTCGAGATCGGCTTGAAGTCTATTGGAATCGACTCGAGCTGGCTCGAAGTCGAGCCCAATCGAGGTCGAGTCAATTGAAATTTGATCAATCCAATTTCGAGCAGGTATTAACTCGGCTCCAAATCGGATCGGTAACAGCCCTACACATCACTTGGCAGAAATTGTAGAGCTTAAATTGCACATTATTGTATATAAGTTTTTATCAATAGAAGCTTGCTACTAATCAAACTACTATAATACCATGTCATATAATTTTAAAAATATTTTAACATAAAAAATGTTTGACATCTATCTGATTAAAATCATTTTCAATACATTAAAAAAGACAAACTCATCATGTGAAGCTTGTTATTTTTCAATTTCTTATTTTTACTTTTAAAATAAATATAACTGTAATTTAAATTTAATGGAAATAATTTATTCAAAGATATAGCAAATATTTATACAAAGAACACCTTAAATATAAAAAATTACATATTTCATTATCAAATATAAGATATTATGTATATTACATATTCACACTATTATCTAACAAAAATACACATTTGACATGGTATTTTTTTAAATATTATAAATTAAATTATTAATATATTTTTGTTAATTTTATTCAATTATGTATGATTCATAAGTTCATAATAGAAAATTTTATTTTACTAGATTAAGTTTAAAGTGAATTTTATATATAATTAATCTACCAAATAAATAGTAATTAGAGTGTAGTTTAAATTTTAATTTTTAATATTTAAATAATTAAGACATATATTTAATATTTTAGATCATAAGTCACGATTCTAATGCTCAGAATTTAAAGTATAATGTAATTTTATTTAAAAATAGTATAAAATTTATAATTTTATAAGATTTCAGTATGATAATGTAATATTTTATTTTTGATAATAAAATATGTAATCTTTCATAATAGATGTGCTCTCCATGCATGCCCCAATCAATGTTTATATCTTGGGGCCTATTTATTTGTAAAATGTATTTAATAATATAAAAATTAAATTTAGATATAGATATTTTTTTATTAAAAATTATGAATAATGTGAAATAAAGTTAGTTATGATGTTGAAATATGTGACAAATATGATATATTATGTTAGGATATATGAGAGATGTGATATAAGTTAGTTATTATTTTAATAATATGTGTAGGATATAAAATAATTTTAATTTTTAATATTAAATTTTATGTGTGATGTGATATGCCAGTTTAAGATTAAACTAGATTAATTTTTAGCTGCTAAACAAACAAGGCCGAAGATCATGATTCAAATGTGTTTTTCAAGAAATATTAGATGGAAATGTAATAGTCATTTAACCTCAGACACTTGAAAATAATTTACCCTAAAAAACTTGAAGTAAAAGAAAGGCAAATGGGCCCTACAAATAAAATGGCTACTACATGTGAAGGATATTAATCTAACATTGGAAACAACCAAATGGGACCACCACATTTTCTATTGTGAATCAATTGTAGATCAAGTGACAAGTTTTGAATAGGGTTGTTATTCTTTTGTGTTGGACATCTAGTTGGAAAGTTAATGTTTTAGATCTCGACTCGTGATTTGGGATCGATGTTTATTGGACCGCATTAGTTCATGTTCGAGTTCGTTGGATTCAGGTCCGGTCAGGTGCCGACCAGATTTAGGAACTAGTTCGAGATTGGGAACTAGGTTGGTCGGGTAACCACTTTTTTAAAATTAAAATCAATGCTATTGAAAATTGTTAATTTTGATTCCAATATGTCTTGACAAGAAGGCAAACTAAAATATTTAATCCTCATAATTAACGGGAATATTAATTTAGGAATTGCGACATATTCCTTTGAGCCACTATTTTTGATTTCGTCTATGAAGTTTAATTATTGGTGTTGAAATTCTACATCAAACATGTTCTCTAAACATAATAGCATGCACACTGGATGAAATTAAGAGAGCGTTTGCTTCATTATTATCTTGATATTATGTTATGTAATCTAAATATTATTTTTTAACTAATAATTCTATCATCTTATAGAAGATTAGTTATAAATGTCATTAAATTAAATAATTGCTTCCTTTAGATAATATAATATAACATCAAGATAGCAGTAAACCAAATAATTCTTAAAAAAATTGTTCTTCCTGTCGTAAAGAACGACGATTTAAGCAAGGTTGTTTATTCTTAAGCTATTAATACGTCACATGCAATAGTAGATAATACACGATATTTTTAGCTAATTCATTTATGAGACTGATCTCATCATGATCATTTGGATTACCAACTCCAATAAAATTACAAGTCATTTAAATTTGCCATTGGTGCTAACACTGCTTTGATCTCACTAGCAACTGACTCTCAATAATTACAATAGTCGTAATAATACATTAAAAATATATATAAAAAGAGTATAAAGTTAACTGATGTCTCATTTAACGATGTTGCAAAACTTAATAGGAAGGAATATACCCGTCTCTCGGGCGTCAAAAAAATTAACCGCATCATTCACATTAAGATGTAAAATATTATCGTCAGTAATTTGCTGTGAAAATGTAGAATATTTTTATTCTCGATTTAGAGATATTTTGTGGATGCACTAAAGTAATTGTGCCCTCTTCATTGCTATAATAGAAGAAGGCAAATCCTATAGAATTTTTTTAAAAAAATCTTTGTTCAGTTGAATGCACTTACACTACTTGGAATTGGCACTCAGTATTTCTCACTAAAAAGTAGTTTGTAGAGCTTTACCTCTTTGAATGCGATTATTAAAAAAGCTAAGCTTCTGTTTATTTTGCAGTTCAAAATTAATTTAATTCAATTTTAAACAAATATATTACATCACACTTAAAATTTAATATTAAAAATTAATTTTATTTTATATCCTATAAATATTATTAAAATAATAATTAATTTATATCACATCATTCATGTACATATCCTAACATAATAACTAACTTTATATTGCATCTCTCACATATCTTAATATAATAACTAAATTTATTTCACATTCATTATTCACAATTTTTAATAAAAAAAAAATATTTTTATCCAAACTTAATTTTAACTTTATTAAAATTAAATCTTACAAATAAACAAACTCATAATAAAGTTATATATATATATATATATATATATATATATATTACCACCATCTCATAATAAAAGAGTTTCTAGTGAACTCTTAAATCTTTGAAATTTTAAAAAATATAAGTCAAGGAAAATTCTATAGTTTTGAAAATTCTAAATACAAAGGAGTTAATTTTTTTTAAGGAGTTAATTATTGGTTCTAATTCATTATAAATAATATATATATATATTTTGAATCATAAATTTATAATAAATAAAACATGAAGAACATGAAACCAAGCAACATTTAAAACTTGCCTTATGTTGAGATTAATAATTATTAGTTACATTATTGTTAGATATATGAGAAGGGTGATAATTAAAAATATTTCACCTTCTATATTATATAACTTTTTAAAAAAATAAATAAATTTAAATAATATTAAACCAGTGTATGACTCATATTGTAAAACATCTAAGATAAAAAAAAAATACATATTCATATATATATATATATATATTATTTTTTCAAAATACATTTATAAATATATTTACATGAGGGAGGTTATTCACATCTCACTAAGAAACGAACAATCTTTTACATAAATTAACTTTGCACAATGATTGAACTCGTTAATAGCCTTAGCAAAAATAAAATGAACAAACACTATGATAACATAAAATAAAGAAAGATTAATGGCCTATATCACTATATGCTATAGTAAATTTATCATTTTACATATTACGCATATATATATACTTAATAAATTATATAGCATGTATTTTTTTACATTATGGACATCCAAAATTATTAAAAATATTTCATTGGACACATCACGATGATTGTGGTATAATTATTTTATATATATATATATATATATTGTGTTGTGATATGTAATTTATTAAATAAAAATATATAATCAATATATAAACAATAAATATTTTATGATATGCAGGTAAATACGTATAAAACTAACAACATCAAGTGATTCTAGTCTTTTTCCCTTTAGTTCATATCTAAGTTGAATAAAATTATTATTTTTTTAAATAACATATATAATTCTCAATACATCAACTAATTTTATTTAATATTCTCACAATTAGCTAACTTTATTTCTCATCTTATATATATATATATATATATATATCAAAAAATATTAATATTTTTTATAAAAAATTAGCTAAATCTAACTTGAGCATAAATCAAACAGAAAAGCATTTATTATAAATTAGCCCAACTCCCTTTCAAATGTGATTTACTAATATTTTATATCAATATATGTAAAATTAATAGGACTATATTCTCTTGTTAATATATCAAAAAGACTTTTTGTTACAATCATTTTACATAGTTAATTAAATTGGAGATTCTTTAATAGTTTATTGATAACTTGTTGCTCACTATTGCGTATCAATATTCAATTAAATGATTATTTATGAATAACTTTTCAAACAAATTTAAAGACTGATGAGCTAGGTATTATTCGAATATTTTTCAAAATTCAGTGATAGCAAGTAGAGATGAATGAAAAAAAAAAGGTAGAGACGAAAGAATGCTAGGCTTCATTTGGCTATTTCTCGTGAAGCAAGGATAGGACGGAAATTCGATACAATTTTAGAGTGAAGTTTATAATAGTTAGTATAGTTTGAGAAAATTATTAGTTGAATTCAAGGTGAATTGAGTTTAGATTCAAGCATTGTGCATGTTATTCGTCATCTTTGTATTATGTTCATCCAATACAAAGATTTAGAACTAAACCGTCATTTAATTCAAGTTGACTTGAAAAGTTTAAGGAAATTAATGATAAATTCTTATATTTACTTATTATTATATTTTGATCTATATTTTTTGAAATTTTTTACTTAGTTCTCTAAATAAAAGTATAATAAATCCCTATTTTACTTCATTTTAAGTTTATATTTTAAATTTTGGGAATATAAGTAAAAATTTTTAAAAATTAAAGATCAGTTATAAGAACCCATTGGTAACATTTCAATTTAATTTGAGTTAAGAGTGTGTTTTAGTCAACACGAGTTTCGAACGACTTTATTTTGAGTCAACTCGTTTAGAACCGAGTCGATTTGGAGCCGGACTAAAATTCGACTAGGCGAAGTCACCTCCCGAACCCCCGGCGACGGCGCAGAAGGTACACTCACTTTTTTCTCCCTAATCACTCGCACCTCGTCGTCAGCCACTGTGATTGCATCCTCCGCCGAAGGGGCTGTCCGCACATCATCCGTAGGGGACCTGGACCGAATACGCGCGCCGTCCCCTACGCTGGAAAGACGGATCCTTGGTTTCTTCGACGCCTCTTCTCGAACTGAAGGGCGTCTCGCGTCGGCTGGGTCCGGAGTTAAAAATCAAACTCTTTTATTGCAAAATTTGAATAGGGAAATAGATCAATGAATCCTTTGCAATATTTGTGAGGCTGTGCAATGAAAACAACAGATCAAGCTCTTCTGATGGTGAGCAGCTCCCTTCTGAGTCTAAATGCTGCTGCACTCCTTAAAAGGGGAAGCACTCTCATTAATTATATTGGCCATTAAATAGTGATGGGCCCTCATTGGCCAATGACACCATTAAATGCCATAAATAAATTATTTCCCCTTGGCAATAATGCTGTAAATTCCAGAGTGTTTCTTGTGGCCAGGAGCTCTCAATTGTGATTCGAAACTCGAAATTCGCTCGATTTTATGTTAAAAAAATGAATCGATTTTCAGTCGGACATGAGACTCAAACAATTTTTTTTAACACGGGTGACTCGCTCTTATTAATTAGGGGAATTTACATACAGAATATTGAATTCATCACAAATTATGTATTTCACCATCTTTTTAGTAAATATTATACATATCACACTCTGCTTATGGGTTTTATATTTCTATTGTAACAATAGAAATATAAAAAGAGTGTGATATGTGTAATATTTATTAAAAAATAGTGAAATGCGTAATTTGTGATAAATTCAGTGTTCTGTATGTAAATCTCCCTATTAATTAATAGATTAGTTAAAGAATTATAAGGTAGAATGGTTGAGTTGGGAAATATTCACGGGCTTTGGTTCAGCGCTTTGTTTTTAGTCCAACATAAATTTCAACTGTAAATAATATTTCACATCTAATGTAAATATGAATACTAGAATTAATTTTATTTCATATTTTACACGTTTCTCAATATTAAAATAATTTTTTTCTATTAAACCTAAAAAATAAAACATTTTTTCCTACAATAATAATAACACTAAGGTTTTATTTCACTAAGTAGGGTTATGAATACTTTGTTTCTATTGCGTTCTATCAAACAATAAGTTTTTATTTATCTTCAAATGTGTAAAATCTTTTTTTCTCTTGCTTTAAAAAAATTTCGAACCAAATGAGGCTTTAATATCTTAAATATTCAGTATGACAATTTGTATTCTTGCCTATTTGCTTTGTTCACTTCTAATGAGAATATATCTCAAAATTCAATACGCAAAGCGAGTATAAATTTAGATAATTTGAACTCGTAGCAGGTCAGCTTAGATATTATATTGTAATATCTTATAATCCAAATGTAAATGTATCGTCTGCTTTGACTTCTAAAAACTGTATGACTTCGTTACTTTCTAGAAAGTCATTTATCCTAGTACTATTTAGATCAAGCATGTTTAACAATGAAACTTCTCATCATTAGTATCAAAATTTTTTCTCAAAAAATATCTATATATATTGAAATCTTATTATTTATTTATATAACTTAAAAACTCATTTTCCTTTATGATAAAGTACGATTCATTCCCATGCCCCTCAACACTTATCATCCAACCTAAAAATCTATAAGGAGTTGCAGTTTGCTTCAGTGATTTTCTTCTTTTAGAATATCACCTGATGATCACTCACCGCCCTTTTCAGCCACGATTCATGACATTAATAATTTAAATAAAAAATAATCTAGAAATATGATTCCACATAAAATGCTCAAATTTTATCATTTTAAAAAAAATATTATTACATTCTTATTTAATTAGTGTTTTGTTGTGTGTGATTTACATATTAGTTAAACAATTAGGATCTTACTCTTGTAGAAATAATGAACGAATCATATAATGCACCTCCTACTAAATAAAATGAGTCGAGACAAAAACAAGTACAAGGTGGGTGCAGATACTAGGAAGCACATAACAGAGCAAGCTTGATTCAATGGATCAGATCCAAACCATCCACGTTGCCATTCCTACTTAAATCAAACAAATAATGTAGATAAAAGTCTCTTAGTTTTAATCCGAAGGCAGTTTTTATGAAAAAAAAAAATACTGTTTGGCACAAGAATTAAAATCTTTAATATAAAAAATATTATTTTATTTCATATACTTAATTATTTTCAATAAAATTATTAACTTTATTTTACATTTTAGACCAAAATATTCGATCAAATATTTTGATATAGAATGTAAAATAAAATTGATAATTTTATTAAACAATAATATTTTGATCTTGATTTTGATTCTCGCACAGAACAGTGTCATATACATTTCTTTTAACTTGCCTGATGTTATTATTAGGGTACATTAATGCCAAAGAGAAATTCTTTTACAGAGCAAAGCAGTCACTAAAAAGAGGTAAGATCAACTTAATAGATTTATCATGAATGATCAAAAATTCAGGTAACATTATTTTGATTTTATTGGATGAAACTAAAAAAAAAAAAAAAAAAATCCTACTATGAGGGTGTTAATAAGTTTATAACATGAGAAATGATATTCTAAAACAATACAGCCGATGAATGAAATAAGGCTTTCAAAAGGGAAGAAAACAAGTAAGTTAGCCAGAAATGGCGACTGAACAATAATCTTCAACGAAAGCTAAAATCCCTTCAAGCTTGAAGAAGGCAAACTCAGCCATGTTTGCTGAGTTTTGCCCATTCTCAAGGTTCAGAATGATGCTTCAGGAGTCTCTCTCTCTCTCTCTCTCTCTCTCTCTCTCTCTCACGAGAAGTTATTGGGTCCGGACGGCGCACCGTCCGGAACTCAATTAGAGGGCGCCACGTGTGCCATACAGCTGGGTCCGGGCACACGTGACGTCCTTTGATTGGGCGTCTGAACGGTGCGCACGGCGCACCCAATAATTTTTCCTCTCACACACACACACAGATCAAACAGTCAGTATCTCCATTTGACGAAAAAATTGTCCGTTCTCTTGACTTCGACGTACATCTCAAAGCATGGCTCCGCAGGTGCCACCTTGCAGGAATCATGAGCGTCGGTACAAGGAGGGCCCTTGGATTCACCCAGATGGACGGTCATGATTAGATCTGGATGCAGCTTGAGATACTAGAAGATAGCAGGAGAAGCTTGAGATCTTTGGGGATGACTGCAATAAAATAAATGGGCAACAGATCCAATACATGTGAAATGCGGTAAAAAAAGGAAAAATGCCAGTTTGACTTTGTCTACATGGATGGGAATTTAAACTATAAATTTATCGTATCTTTTAGGGGGCGTTTGATTCAATATTATCTTGACGTCATGTTATGTTTTCTAGAAAAGACAGTTATTTAGTTTAATGACATCTACAAAAAATCTTCAATTAGATTATAAAATTATTAGTCAAAAAATGACATCTAGATTACATAACATAACACCAAGATAACGTCGAACCAAACGCCCCCTTAGAGTAATTGTAATACTATGTAGAAAATGAATTCCACAATATGATTTCATTGATGATAATGTAGAACCATGAACTTAACATTAAAGATTAATATGACACAAAAGTACATAACCATATTAAGGAACAGATGACATAATAGGAGAATCGCCCCGTCCGATTTAGGGAATCAGACAATCCAATTAGGAAAATTGCCTTGTCCTCTCAGGGCGGGACTATGCTGCGAAAAACCCGTTCAACATGACCGGATCCGGGTTTGTTATGAGGTTTCCTATAAATATCTTATATACATCAAACTCTAAGAAGTTCTGATCAATATAGATTTTTCCATGGTTACGAAATCTTTCTATTCTCTCTAAAAATTATTTGAAGAATGGTAGAATGTTTCTTTAGTCCAGCCATAATTTTTCCTTGGATTTGGAGTTTTTCAAGTAAATTTGGTGTTTTCTTGTTTCTTCTTCTTTGTTCTTAGATTTATATCGGATCTCTGCGTGGCTTGTGATTTCAATCTGTTTTTTTCACTGCGTTACTGTGGAAATTATCCCGGGATTTTTGTTGCCAAGCGAGATCATATTCCTAACATTCATGGCGTTACATGGACTTGAAATCGTCTACCAGCAGCCGTATCTAAACAGCGTATAATTTAGTTTGTGCAATAGATGCGTGAAAGTCGTACTCTTATCTTTTATATCTCTAAAGTTTCATGAGCTACAATGAAACCTCAAAAAAACTTCATTCATCACCAAATCATTTCTCCGTAGAAATGCATAGTAAAAATACCATATTTATTACAAAAATTCAGGAGAAAAAAATGGGAAAAAAAGCAGTGTCTGATTGAAGGTGCAACATAAGCAGGGACCACAAAACAAAAGAGAATTAAGGAAAAAGACCTGACTGCGATTGCTGTCAAAGTAAGAAGGGCCTGGGAAGAGAACTGTGCCAGGGGAGCTGCGTGTATTTACTGTATCTGTTGCATTCCCCTACAGAAAGCATGTTATTTTACCATAGACCAATGGAGAAAGATGAGGTTGTGAAAGGCGTGGACCCAATCTGATTCATCTGTCAGCATTTAAGTGCCAATTTCCTTCAATAATTAAGTTAGGCAGCTGAGGATGAATGAGATCTGAGATTAACTACACCCCAGAGTACTTAGATTTAGCAGATCTTTGCCCCCAAATTCATTTTTTTAAACTGTTCTTGCATGAATGTCCTTTCTCGACAGTTTTGATTTGATTCAGTCCATAAAAGAGCCGATTTAAGTTGAGTAATTGACCAAAATATCTCTCTTCAGGAAGCGCATTAACAGAGTTAAATGCCTAGGAATCTATTTGAAGTGATTTAAGAGCATGAACACGTGTAAAAAAGTGGACAAACTTCAAAGACAACAGCTAATTTGCCAAAAGATCCGAGCTTCATGAGATTTATTTATATATTTTTTCTGCACTGCCCCACAAAAATGATGCTAAACATTCATCATGCGGAGGCTAAATGATTGAGACAAAGTAAATGTTTTTACAATTTTTTTTCATATGCTTCAAATTGAATTTGGATATCCAATGTGTTCAGTAATAAAAACAGTAGCAAAATTTTATAATATTAGAATCTAAAACTGTCATAACTCCACTTATGCTGAAACTTATCACATACGTTTAAGCATAAACAGTCCAAAGCTCTGGTAAAGGAAGGTTGTGGTAGGCTGATTATCAGCATAAAATTGGTGATTCCTCGCGATATGGATTTATATGCTACGAGCTATTGAGGTATTCTGTGCTTGATGCTGCATGGCACCCAAACTTGGTTCGGAAGTGAGGTTATCTTCTTCTTCTTCTTCTTGTTGTTATTGAATTTAGAGCTATCATGAAAATAATGCTTTCTTACTCGATGCTTTACTTTATCTAATTTTTTTAGTTTGACCCTAATGTTGTTTTGTATAAATTGCAGCCTGGTCTTGGGTTTTCTGCAACCCTCTACTTGGTCATTATGTTTTTGTGCATTCGTAACTTTTGTTTCATTCTAACTATTTATGTTAAATATCTATTGTCAAGTACGATAGTCCGAACTATCGTGCTATTGATTTTGTTACAAAATGCATATTAGTACTACCAATTCAGGGTTTATGATTTAGGACTTACTCCAAACCCTCTTGCTCTTGATATTGACATAAAATGAATTTTAGTGCTGCCCAGGCCCCAGCACCACCTCAGTCTCAATGTATTCTATACAGAGGTAGCTACAGAGTGAGCGGCAACTCATTTTTTTCTTTCAAGGTTTTTCTTGTGTTAATAACAGCAAATATATAAAAAGGTCAAAGTGCACAGATTTTCAATTATAAATGCGTATCAACTACAGCAATGGCTACTTTCAAAAAAAAAAAAAAAACTACAGCAATGTCTACAATAGTAGGAAAATCTACAAAATCACCATATTCTATATATGAATCAAAGTTAAAAAAACGAATAACACGCTTGATTGCCTGACTGCATTCAAAACTGTCATAGGTCAAGGATATTTTGATAACTTTGTATATCATAAACAATAAACATTGATTATAGTGATGTAGATAGGTTCCACCCTTATAAGGCTATTAGTCATGGATGATGTATGCATTGTTTTCTCGTTTATATGATTGTTACATCAAAAACATGCTGCAAGAGCCAGAGAATTATAAGAGGCACGGGTTATTCCAGAGTAAAAATTCAGGTAGGACAACAAAACAAAATCAGATTTTTCAGTAGAAAAATGTCAATTTAATATGGTAATCACTATTTACAAAAAAATGAAATAAAAATTTATGTGAGGATATGTTATATTTGTTTGAAAAAAGTGATGATACCCTATATTAAACTTGCTATAAATTTCACTTGAATTCTACAGGGAAACATTCATGTATGTCTAACATCAATTGTCTAATAGCAACAGTTGAAAGAAAACTTCAACATTAAACCATCACAAATCTTACATTATCAGCTATGAATTTACATCTTATTCTCAAAACATGTCATTAAATCGAGACAACAATGCAGATATACAGGGTTAATTTAGTAAGAGACTTTATCTGGGGGTAGCTTTTGTTTCACTTTCTCAGATGGACAGTAGGAAATAAGATGCTACAATCCTTAAATTCCCAAGTAAATGCTATATTCACTGGAATTCAATCTTGTAATATTAGTGTTAATTGTGACTCAGAATTCTTCAATAGTACTAAGGACTTTTCAAGTTGGGTTGATTTCTATGACAGGGTTTACGAAGAAAAGACAAATAGAGTTTTTCGGCATTTGGTCTGCTCAGAATGTTCCTAGAAAATGGTGATATTACAAACTTATGTTCCCGATGAGGCCATGTCTACAAGAAGTTCCTTGAAGATTTATGTCAGTGTTATTCGTCTCGTTGTTCTCCCAACTCCTCTTCTTTGTCTTCATCTTCCAAAAACGATAGATTGGGATCGTGCCAAAAGGCATAGCCACCTCTTAGAATTTGAGGTACTGTTGGAAAATCAAGGACTTATTCTATTATTCTCCAATCTCCATCAGCCTCATGTCTCCTCTAAATAAAGATATAATATAATGGTCTTGCATGTGTTATGAATTCTACATGTGAGAACAAAGTTTCTATGAATAGCACAATGGTGTGTGGAAGATCTCTTTCTTCTTCTTATAGTTGAGTATGGAAGATCTATTTAATGGTCTTGTATGTGCTGTGAATTCATATAATCTTCTTAACAACGGAAACTTCTCCTCTCTACTCTCTGTTGTTTTTCCTACAGGGGCTTTACGTATTCACCCCACTTACTTTTCTATTTTACCTCATTGATTTTGCTATTATCTTGTTTGATCGATTTTTCGGTGTTACATTTAGTTTTGTGCCGAATAATATCATTTTTCCCTTATTTTTCCCATATGAACTGCAACCTGCTCATTGCATGGAGAGTGTGGAGTCCAAGTCTGACTTTTTTAATAGACTGCAGAAATCCTCCTAGAACTTCAAATGCAAGCATTTTATTACTTTCACATGACATTGTGGTTTTCTTTTACTGTTATCTATATCTCGGATTGGGTTAGACATTGGATCTTGGTTGGGGTCAAACCAAATCCTCTCAAGTCTAACATTGGATCCAGGTTGGGTCGAACTGAATACTCGGGTCAGAAAATGGATCAGTCAGAACACGAGTTTTCGAGTTTGATCTATTAATAGTACCCGAGTGCGTCCGAGTGCGTCCGGCTCACCCATTAATCAAGTTAATATGATTGTACTCAGGGGTAGATTGTTAATTGAGCTACAAATTATGACAATCTCATAACCTTTCATATTTTATATTCACTACACGTATAATAGGGAGCTTGTACATCTTGTAAAGAATTCTCGACACATTAGACAACTCTAGTAGAGAGAACAATGAATACACAAAAATTAAGGGGAATCCCCTGTGCCTCCCACATTAATTGTTCATAGTTTAGTGTAGTTTCTGCATAGCTTCCAAGCATGACCGCACAACCCTTTTCTCCGCTCTTCATAGGGAACCCTTTGATTAAAGAAAAGCACATCAAGGAGAAGTGCTCCTGGTGACAACACAGATCAGATTAATCATAAAGTTCGATATGGATTAATCTAAATTAGTCTCAAAATGATGTCTTCTCTATCACTAAAAGAGCCACTTCTCAATTCATTCTCATCGTCATGTATATTTGCCAACAAAGAGATCAGCCAATGAACCTCTGAAAGAAATTCACCGAGGAGCTTAATATTACCCTCAATATTTGTATTTAATGATTAGAGAAATGACCATGAAATACATCAAGTACATCTCAATAATATGCCAATAAATTAACACCCAGAAATCGTCCTAATCAAAATTTTCCACTTGGAAGTAATAATCACATAAATGTAGGTGCCCTGCAGCACTGCATCCATCAGCTACAAAACCACCCACTATCAGCGACTCTCACACATGAAGAGCAATGTAGATTGCAAAACTAAACATTGCGATCCAGAAAATTAGAAGCTATTCACAAAAAATTAATCAAACTATCCGGCATTCTATCGATAAATCGAAGGAGGGCATGTTGAATCAATGTGCCGGAGATTGCTTATGATCATAGCTAGAAAATGCAATGGAATCCAGAAGACCAGATAGCGTAGAGATGGAGGCGGAGGAAATATTTACCTACCTTTTTGCTCCGCGATTTCACCTCGGAAGAACAAGGAAATGAGGCTTTCAATTTACCTACTTTTTTGTTCCTAAAATGAGGACTCAAATTGTTCTAATTTAAAAAATAAAAATAATAATAATAAATAATTTTTTTAATTATTTACATAAATTTTAAGATAAAAAATATATTTTTTTTCACATCCTCAATAATTTTTAATAAAAATATTAACTTTATTTCACATCTTAGATCAAAATGCTCGATTCGAATATTTTGATCTACAATGTGAAATAAAGTCGATATTTTTATTAAAAATTATTGAGTATGTGAAGTAAAATAATATTTTTTATATCAAAATTTGTGTAGAATGATTAAAAAATTTTATTTATTTATTATTATTTTTTAAATTAGTACCATTTTGGTCTTTATTTTGGTTCTCGCGCCAAACAGAGCAATGACCACTTGCTTGAGGGTACGATGAATTAATCCGAGTTATCTTACCCCAGTTAATTGTTTTTCTCAGCTGAGATAATGAATATAAGCCTGAGGCCTTGGCTAAAAAAAATGACTTATCTTAATTACGACTAAAATCTTAAATTTATTTTAAAAATTATTTTATATTTCATCTTACACAAATTTCAATATTAAATAATCACTTTATTTCACATATAACATAGTTTTTAATATAATTAACTTACTTTATTTTACACCATACACATTTTTTTAAAAATCTTCACAAAATTTTTTCAAACTATCTTTTTTTCCTCCATCCAAACAGATTTTAGTTTAGTTGGTAATCCGACTTACCTCAGAATCCCGTTTGGCAATTTAAGTATGACCTGATATAAAAATTAAAACCAAATCAAAACCAAAACTTAAAATTTATCCAATTTTGTCACATAAACGGTGAACTTACTCGAGAGAAAGTGGGATGCTGATGTAAAAAAAAAGGCGAAGGGAAATCAGGCTGAATTGCCTCGCTAAATCTCAGAGAAAGAAGTGGAAGAAGATGCGTAGCGAAGAAAGATGAAGGGGGATCAAGCTGAGAATAGCCTCTCTAAAGCCCAAAGGAAGAAGCGAAAAAAAAATGCCCAGCATAGGAAGACGGAGAAAATGCGTTATCTTCTCTTCCAAGCTCTTACACCAATAATTGATATCGGGTAGCCATCTCCAAAGATAAATGGCCCCCAGCCTTTTTATGAAGGAAGAAAGAGAGAGAAGAGAAAAATTTTAAGGATAAAAATATTATTTTATACATTCTTTTACTATTAAAACTAAATTTTGACATAGTTGTACGTTACCTAAAACTAATAAACTAATTTGAGCATTTTCAAAAAATTGAACCTACTTACACATACGATTAAACAACAAGAACCTACTTGTAATTTATACTTTATAAAATTATAAAATCGTTAATTAAAAATTTACATTTAGATGTCATGATTTTTATATTATATAATGTTATAATAATGAATTAAATATTCCTTAAATTAGAAAATAAAACTATCTACCGTAAAGGCTTATAGAAAACTAATATTTTCTATCATTCGGACCATAATAATTTAGGAATTGTTTGGTTGAATACAATATAAATATTAGTGTTGTTGAAATATTAGTAATTTTTATTTATTTAATTTGATTTTATATATTACAAATTAAATTTTAAATATTTACATACATATCTCTTAATTCTTCTTTAATTATATATTAAATTTCTTATTTTTTTATTTTATAACTTAATTTTCTAAACTTCTAAAAATAGTATATCTAAGATTTTTTTTAAGATTTTTGAGACATTCTTTTGCTAATTATGATTATTTGAATGTTTATTATTAATAACATGTATATACAATATGTTATAAATATATTTGTGAATGCGTGTATACTATTAATTTTTATTTTAAAAAATTTAAAGGGTTAAATTATAAAATAAAAAATAGGAATTTAATATATAATTGAAGGAGAATTTAAAAATATATATATGTAAATGCAAAATTTTTAATCTATATTTTCTACAAAAAGAGTAAATTTATATCGAATTTTAGAAATTTAAAAGTAATTTATTCTTAAAATCAGAATTCTCCTGATTCTCTGTTAGTGTTGATCTATTTATATAGGAGGCAACATCTAGGTCTTTGAAGTTAGGGATTAAAATGATAAAGCTTATAATTTTGAAAATCTTTTACTTAGGTCTCTGCCTTTAAAATATTTTATTCTTAGTTATTCTATTAAAATAGTAATAAAAAAATTATAAATTTATTATTTTACTCTCTCTTCCTCTTCATTTTTTCATATCCTAGCAACTAAGGGATGCACGATGACATGCGTTGCCGTTGTGCGGGTAGTGGCCGGAAATAATGCGTGAGCGGCCTTGCACACTTTAAAATCCTTAAACTATTTTAAAATCGTCTAATCCTAACTTGGAGCACTTAATCTCATATCGTGTCCCTAACCCATTTATCTTTGGAGATGGCTACCCGATATCAATTATTGGTGCAAGAGCTTGGAAGGGAAGATAACGCATTTTCTCCATCTTCCTATGCTGGGCATTTTTTTTTCACTTCTTCCTTTGGGCTTTAGAGGGCTATTCTCAGCTTGATCCCCCTTTATCTTTCTTCGCTACGCATCTTCTTCCACTTCTTTCTCTGAGATTTGGCGAGGCAATTCCGCAAGGGAGAAGCCATTACCCACAGACTCAATTGAGATAGAGAGCAAGTCAACTCTATCATATATGGCCTGATCAATGCCGACGAGAACGTCGCTATCAACACAGTCGTCATTAGAGCAAACTTGGTAGATTGCGAAGTGAGCTTTGGGCGCCATTCCGGCTGCGATGCCCTTAGCGCTGTCAAGAACTTCAGCATCGTCGACGAATCCGCCGACGGTGATGCTGGCAACATGGGTTCCGTGCTCGGTGACGTTGTTGGCGGCGGCCGGCGTCCAGAGGCTGCTTCTCTTGAATCTCCTGAAGATGATAATCTTGTTGAGAGAATTCGGCCACCTATTTCCCTCATTGCAGCTGCTTTACTCCTCAGAAGAGAGAGAGAGAGAAAATTTAAGGGTAAAAATATCATTTCATACATTTTTTTACTGTCAAAACTAAATTTTGGACCTAGTTGCATATTACCTAAACCTAATAGACCAAATTAAGTAATTTTCAAAACATTGAACCTACTTGCACATACGATCAAACAACAGAGACCTACTTGCAATTTACCCTTTTATAAAAGTTTATTTAAAAATATCATTAAATTAAATAATTATTCTGTTTAAATAATATAACACAATACTAAGATAACATTGAACCAAACAGGCTCGCAAGCATTTTATGGTTTGTCAAAAATTAAAGAAGAAAAACAATTAAATTTTTTTTTTGGTAAATTTGTTGAAAGAAAATAAACTATAAAGGCTTTGTAATTTATTATATAATTAATTATCTCTTAAGCCATACATAAATTTTAAAATAATTAATTAATTTTAATTTATATTCTCAATGTTAAATCTGACAAGTACTACTTTGATATCAAAATATTTTTATTTCACTTCATGATACACTAATTTTAAAATATATATATATATATATATATATATATATATCATAAAAATTAATTACGATGGCTAAAAAAACATAAAAACTACTAATTATTTAATCATCCAATCATAAGTCCAGTTGGTTTAAGCTGTACACTTGAACCAGCCAACCATGCACTTATTTAAGCCAGCTTGAATATAGAGGTTCTCAGTTTAAAGTCCAGCCTTTTTTTTTTTTGATAAATTAATCAACCTTTCGCTTTAATTAATTAATTAATAATTAACTAAAAATTATAGCCTAGGCTGTAATTATAATTTTAAAAAGAGTAAATTACACTGGGTCTTAGAATTTAAAGTATAATAACACTTAAGTCTATATTTTAAAAATTTTAATATCTGGATCACTAATTTTTAAAATTTTAATGTTAAGATATTTTTTTAAATTTTTTATTATTAAATTTTTAAAATTACAATTATACTCTCTTCTCACTTCACTACTGTCACAAAAAGAGAGAGGGGAGAGTATAATTAATTTTTTTTAAATTTAATATTAATTAGAAAAAGAGTAGATATTGAAATTTTAAGAATCAGAAACCTAGGTGTTAAAAATTAAAAATATAAATCTAAGTATTATTATGCCCTAAGCTCGGAGATTTGGGGGCATAATTTACCCTTATAAAAATGTCATAAATTATGTTAAAACTATAATATTAGTTAGCATCAAAGTTTTTGACAAATATCATAAAAAAAAGAATGGCAAAGATCAAAGGAAAATCAGGAATCACTGCCAAATAAATTTTGATGGAATGTAAGGCGGTTAGCATTTCGAGTTCAAGTGACTTATGATCTTTTCAAGTTTAATGTTTTCAAGTTGGAGCCAAGTTTTGAGTCAATTAGACCTAGCTAAGTGATCAACCTTTTGTACGTGGTGAATAAAAATGTGGTTCCAAGTATTATACTTATGTCATATGTCTAACGATTTTATTCAAAGCATTAATAAATTCCTTATATATATATATATATATATATATATATATATATTATTGATAAAAAAGTATGCAAAAATAAAATGAAATAAGACGATAATTTTTACGTGAAAATCCGAGTGTCCGGAGGAAAAATCACGATATCGTCTAGGCGATTTAAATCCACTAATCGAATCCCTTCTTTTACAAAGCTTAGTGGCCTCTAAATGAAGACCGAATTAGTACAAAAAAGAGAGGTAAAGAGAGAGAGAGAGAGAGAGAGGCAGCTTAACCAGAGGGAGAGAGCTTCCCCCAGCTTCTCCTCCTCTTCCTTATTTATTGCTTAGAGAAGAAGGGACATAATAGGTATGGTGTGTCACATTTGACATCTATTCCTACAAAGAATGATTAAACAGTGGACTCCCATATTATCTTAAATGCTGAGTTGACAAAGTATGGAAGGTACAATCTGATGATATCTCTTTGAGACGCTGTTCGACAAGGGGTTATTGTTGAGTTGCTATTCGACTTAAGTTGCTGTTCGGCAAGGGGTGTTAGAGAAGGTTCAGACATATATATATATATAAATATAATATTTTAGATTTTTGAATTTATAAATATCAAATTGAGTTTGAGTTGTATCGATTTTAATTCAAGCCAAGTTGATTTTGGGAATTATGAGTGCAAGTCTGAGAGAGAGAGAGAGAGAGAGAGTTTAGAGTCCTCAGTTTGGAGCTAAAATGAACCAATTGAGGGGAAAAAGGTGAGTCAATCCAGAACTTGTGAACTAATATGAAAACAATTCTTAAAGGCAAGCACCTGTAATTAATTTACCATTAAGAACACATATTAGTCCCTTTCTCCCTCACCTGCCAACCTCCCAGAAGCATTGAAATTGTTTGATCTCCAACCGTCAAAAGCGCGGAAGAGAGAGAAAGTTGTCCGCGGTTTCCTCTTTCGCGCTCTTCTTCTTCTTCATCAGCTTCATGATCTCTGCTCACTCACCGATATTCCTCCGCCTCAAAGCTTATTCGATCTCCGCTACTGAATAGCTGTAAGTAATTAATTAATCCTCTCTCGATCGAAGAGCTGCATTAGATGGGGGGCGAAGGGAGATCGCCGGCGATTGTTTGCTGCATGTGCGGCGACCGCGGGATGCCGGAGGAGCTATTCCGATGCAAGGCCTGTCTCTTCAGATCCCAGCACAAGTAATTAATTTTTTTTTTTTAATTTTCTGTGAGTTATAATCTGGTTGAAGTCTGTTACGCTAATTCGTATTTGAATCGAAGAGTTTTCTTTGAATTTTATTTAATTATTTTCTTTCGGGAAATAATTTTAATTAATTTCGTTTTGTGCAGATACTGCAGCGATCTTTATCCGAAGGCGGAGGCATATAAGGCGTGCAACTGGTGCCTGAGGGAGGGCATGGGGAGATCGATGGCCTGCGAGACGGCGGCGACGATGATGATCACCGCGAGCGACAGCAGCTGCTCCCCATCGTCCGGCATGGGCGGCGGAGGTAGGTTCGGGGCGAAGGTGCAGCGGGTGGCTCCGGCGACGCTGCGGATGAACAAGCCTGTGAAGAAGCAGCGAGTAATTTCGGAGCGAGCGTCGCAATCGTCGGCGGAGAAGCTGAGGAGGGAGAAGCTCTCGCCGGCGCCCCCCGGCAAGATTCGGCAGAAGTTCAGAGGGAAGGTGAGGAGATACAAGCTTTTGGAAGAGGTTTCTAGCTGAGAGAGAGAGAGAGAGAGAGAGAGATCAGTTGGTGGAGGTAATTGATGGGCCGGGCCCGCGGGGGCAACGGCGGACCCACGACAACTGTGCAAGGTGATGAAAGACGTCAAGTGAATGATTGAAAGAAAATGCAATCGCGGCCGCCTTTGAATTACATATATATTTCTTAATTTTTTTATATTTATTTATTTATTTATTTATTTATTTTTATAAATAGTCCCTAAAGTTCTCAGAAGAAAAAATAACCTCTAGCTTTCCTCTCATATCTCTTATCTTATCGTACATACCTTACTTATTTTGAGTACGGCTTATCCTTTTCTTCTTCTTCCAGCGACAAAGCTCTACTAGAAAAGTTAAGTGTCCTAGCTCCACTAAATTTAAATTATAATATGTAGTTTTTTTTATTAACCCAATTTGCTTAACATCACCTGAATTAATTCATTTAACTCTTGATTAACTTTTTTAACTCATGTCAATCCACTTAACCTGTATCAACTCGTTTAACTTGTGTTGATTCATTTGACCTATTTGACTCATTTCATCCATTTAGCCTTAGTTGACCTGCTTGACCCATATTGACCATCACTTGTTTGGCCCATGTTGACCCATTTGACTTATTTGACCTGCTTGACCCATATTGACCATTACTTGTTTGGCCCATGTTGACCCATTTGACTTATTTGACCTATTTGACCTGAGTTAATACACTTGCCACGATCTAAATGCTTGAGTCAATTGCATCAATATGACCTGAGTCAACATGTTTAACTCAAGTTAACCTATTAAATTCGGCATTAACCATTTCATCTTGAACTCAATTGTGACAATCTTAACTGAATCGGGTGACTTAGTAACTACCAACAAACTATTACTGTGCCTCCTATTCAGCTAAATAATTTATAGTGAACTTAAGACATCATGACTATATATTAAAATTAAATTAACTAATATACAATGCGCTATCAATTATATTCTGTAAGCTACATTTTACCTATTTTGTATGGCTTGATTGATGTCAATATTCTATTGGATTTTATGTCGAGATATTATACTAGGTTATATCGAAGCTATGTATTTTGAGATATATAATGATATAATGAGCTAGGATCTCAGTGGTTGATGAATAATCTTCTGGACGCATAACATCCTATGGGAATGTACTTGCATCCTATTATTTCTGTTATCACACTAGTGACATATATGTTATCTCTGTTGTCATATTAGTGACATAATTCTACTAATTCTAATCATCTATTAATATAAAATTTATTACATATTAATTTATATACAAAGCATGATGCATGATAATACTATAAAATAACAATGTGATATTATAAGGTATTCTAATATTCTGAGTTATTTGTATTTTGAGCTATGATACCCTACTTGGCCGATTATAAGGTAGAGGTCGTTTACTCTCTTTGTATGACTAACTTGTTATTTTTTAGGTAAGTAATCTATTGCCAAAGAAAGACTGGAAATCCCTATAAAAAATAATGTTTCCTTACATTTTATATTCTGTATGAACTCATTGATATTTATCTTTTTACCTCTCAGTTTGATCACTTTATATTTTTTATACTCTTGTTTAAGGTTATCATTGATGACCTACTTTGTATCTAAACTTAAATAATTTTGTATTTGAATCAATAAAAATATTTTTTTCTTATAATCTATTTCGTGATTCTGAGTATTTCTCTCATTATTGTGGATATGTTAGTCTAGGAAAATAAGGGTACAAGAATATATAAATATATCAAAATTAAAATATAGCATAATTTATGATGAAAAAATAATTTTATTTTATATCTTACATATGTATCAATATAATAATCAATTTCACATTACATACTTATCATAATATAATAATTTATCTTATTTCATATCATATATAATTTTTTAGATATTTGCATCATCATATAAGAATTTTTATTTAGTTAAATTAATTTTAATATAGTTAAAATTATTCGCTGCTCAAATATTTATATTCTAGAATTTGTGAATAATTTAAAATAAAATTTATTTTATTGGAATATTTACAGGATGGATACAAAAATTAGACTAATTTATGAATTTCATTATAAATCTCAAAATATTACAGATATCACATCTAAAACAGCTTTTTTTTCATTTTTTACATCCCGCAGTAAATTTTATCAGAAAATTTAACTATAGTTAAATCTTAGAAATGTCTGATACTCGCTTGTGATACCCGCGTAAGAAGAAGATGCAAATAGCAGAGTAATGCTCGTGTGAATACGCTGTTGCCTCACGAGAATACGCTGTCGTCTTGTGTGAATATGCTGTCGCGGGAACTAATGCAGCTCCGCAATGCCCTAACATGAAGGTCGATGGTTAAACGATGCGATCAATGGCTGAGATTTTGTTGAAATTTAATTATGGTTAAATCTTCTGATAGAATTTACCGCTGGATGTGAAAAATGAAAAAATAGCTGTTTTAGATGTGATATCTATAATATTTTGAGATTTATGATGAAATTCATAAATTAGTCTAATTTCTGTGTCCAGCATGTAAATATCTCTATTTTATTTTATATGTAAGATATAAAATAAATTATTTTTTATTTTAAAATTTATATAAAATGTAGAATAAAATTGAAAATTAATATTCAAAGTTATGTAAAATTTGACATATTTATAAATTATGATAAAAGTTAGAGGTAACAAATGAGGGCAAATAGCAAATATTATTTAAGTTGACGTTGAGTTGACCAACGGTAACTAAACTACTCATATGGAAAACTCATGAATATTAAATATTTGCTATTAGTTTTGACTTTGACTGTAATTGCGAACGTTAAGACCGTAGAAAGTCAAACTTTGATGTCAAAATATTTTGAGATAATTACACTCGTTCCTTGAGTTTAAGCCTTAATAACACACAAATTCACGTTTTCAAAAATATAACATCGAAGTTCCTGAGCTTTTAATAAATTATCAAATGAATTTTTTTTATTTTTAATTATTAAAAATGTTTAAAATTACCATTATAATCCCTCTCTCTCCTCCCCTCTCTCTGTCCTGCCGATCCCTGTGTGCGCGTGGGACGGTCGCGGTGTCAGCGGGTCACAGGCCCTGCGCGAGGCCGCAGGCAAGGCCGCAACCGGCAGCTCTTGCGCGCATGAGGGACGGCCGTGGCCATCGGCGGGTCACACTCCCCCCACGAGGCAGCCGTCCCTCGCGCGGGGCGTGCGATCTGCCGACGGCCGCGGCCGTTCCTCGCTCGGGCGAGAGCTGCCGGCCGCGGCCGTGCTCATGGCCTCGAGCGGGGCATGTAACCCGTCGACGCCGCGGTCGTCCCTCGCGCGCAGGGATCGACAGGAGAGAGAGAGGGGGAGGAGAGAGAGAAAGAGGTATAATGTTAATTTAAAAAATAATAATAATAATAAAAATAAAAAGACTAATTTGTAATTTATTAAAAACTCAGAGACCCGATGTTGTAATTTTTAAAATGTAGACCTGTGTGTTATTATTCTTTAAACTTTGAGACCTGAGTATAATTATCCCAAATATTTTTAATCTGTTCAAAAACTAAATTCAACAGAAAAATGGAAATTATAATTCTACTTGATTTGAATTTAATTACCTGAACCATATTGATCGATTCTGTACCTGTAATTTGTGAACAAAAATGGTGGCGTTAATTCTATTTTGGCATTTTATTAAAAAATAATAGGAACAATTACACTAAAAGGACGTTTAATTTAATATTATATTAATATTATGTTATATTATCTAAAGAAGATAATTATTTAATTTAATGATATCTATAAATAATATTTTATTAGATTATAAAATTATTAGTCAAAAGATGATATATAGATGTTTTGATATTTAGATTACATAACATAACACCAAGATAATAAACTAAACGCTCCCTAAAATTTAATTAGTTTATATATTTAATATTCAAAATTTTCATTTACATTTTGGCTATTAAAATTTAACTAGTTTGGCCCTATTTGGCGCGAGGATCAAATTAGGACCAAAATGATACTAATTTAAAAAATAAATTATTCTACACAAATTCTAATATAAAAAATATTATTTTACTTCACATACTCAATAATTTTCAATAAAAATATATACTTTATTTCACATTCTAGACTAAAATATTCGAATAAAGTATTTTGATCTAGGATGTACAATAAAGTTAATTTTTTAATGAAAATTATTGAGTATGTGAAGTAAAATAATATTTTTTTATATTAAAATTTGTGTAGAATGATTAAAAAAATTTATTTATTATTATTATTTTTTAAACTAGTATTATTTTGGTTCTGATTTGGTTCTCGCGCCAAACAGGACCTCGAAAGAGATATGTACATATGAGCCCTGAGGTACTAAATGCACACATATATATGAGCCCGAGGTACTAAATGCTAAATTTTACATAGTTTTTTTTTATAAGTTTTGTTAAGTTTAAAGTTGACTTTCTATTTTAAATATATAGCAAAAAATGCATATTTATGTATTAAAATTTATTTAAATATTTTTAATTATTATTAATTATATCTTCAAAAATTTTATCATTCACTGTATATATCTTGACACAATATAGTAATTTAATTCTTTAAATATATTTTAAAATTTTGAAATAGTAATTTAATAGTTAAACTTAATAGAATTTACAAAAAAAAAAACAATTAACATGAAAAGAATTTGAGTAAGATTGACTCAATTGATATATTTAAATTTTTATGAACATGAGTGGAATCAGAGATATACTTCAAGATCCTACATGAAATTGCTCCAAATTCGTTTGATTAAATTGGATACCCATTAAGTTATCGGGATATAACAAAGTGAGTAAATTATCAGTTGAATTACAATAATATATCGTTCAAAGGTTGTACAAGAGAAATATCTTTAATTAAATTACTTTAATATATTCTGAATAACAGTGAGAGAGCGAGTATTGATTGATTTATTTTAGGGGGCATTTGATTCGTTGTTATCTTGGTGTTATATTATGTAATCTAGATGTCATATTTTGACTAATAATTTTATAATCTAATTAAAGATTATTTATAGATATCATTAAACTAAACAATTACTCTCTCTAGATAACATAACAAAACATCAAGATAACACTGAACTAAATGCCCCTTTAATATTTTTCTAAAATTTTCAATTAAAAAATGTCTATAAAAAGCATAATAAAAGTAAAACATTATTAAAAAAAAATTAGAAGAAGATTCGAGAATCGAGAGGTCATGAAGGTCAACATGACAAAAAGGATGAATGAGGTAATTTTTTAGTTGAATTATTTAGATTAAGTCAAATTTGCGCAAAATAACGTTAAATTAAATACTCTTTTAATTTATTTCTAATGACTAGATTTAAAATATAGGTGATTTTGAAAAATATAATTGCAAGATTACAATAGATCTAGATATATTTTTCATCCAGCTTATAGATGTCACAAGCCAAATAACGAAGAAATATTAAAAAATTATATTAATTGAATGATACTTGAAAGAAAAATTTAAAATAACTTTTTAGCAAGAAATTCCATTATTATAATACCTGTGTAAAGAAAACATATTAAATATATGTATTATATTTTGTTCTAAAAAAAATATAATAATAATAATAATAATAATAATAATAATGTATTATTAGTTGTCACAAATTTTGTACACAGCAATAACAGGAAGAAAGCTGGCCTTTAACAGCTCAGCGATTACAAATTAGTTGCAAAAATTAATCAAATTTTTTAATTGATATTGTGTTTTGTTATTTAAAAAAATTTTATTTAATTTGATAATATGAATAAATAATTTTATAAAAATTATAAAAATATTATTTTAAAAATATATCTAAATAATATAATATAATATTAAGATGATATTAAATTAAAATTTAATTTGATGATATGTATAAATAATTTTATAAAAATTATAAAATTATTATTTTAAAAATATATTTAATTATATAATAGGGTGTAATATTAAGATAATATTGAAATAGATTTTTATTTATTAAGATAATTCTGTGTAGATTATATTTTTTTATTGCAAGGAAGTTATTTTTGAGATTTGTGTCAGTTTCCTTTAAGATTTGACCTTGGATAAAGAATTATTTTTTTATTCAAAAAAATATTTAATATAAAATAAAATTATTTTCATCAAAAACTCAGTTAGATGTCTCACAATAATAAATTTGTATATAAATACTGCTACACGATATACAAAAATTTAGCTTTGTTTGATTCATAGCTCAAAAGAATCAAAATTTATATTTTATTAATATCTTAAATTTATAATAAATATTAATAAATTTATATTTTTTAATAATTTTGTTTTTTTCATTCAACATAAATTTTAATATTAAAATTTACTTTTATTTCACATTCATTATAAATTTTAATATTACATTATTTAATATTTTACATACTTTTTATTATAAAATAATTATATTTCTCAGTAAATTTATTAAATAGCAATTTTTCTATTTTATTTAACAATAACTTCTCAGTTAAATAAGTCAAAATATTTTTTCATACAAATAAGAATCAATAATTAAATTGTTCTTCTTTCTCGACGCAAAGCTTAGAAGGAGGAAGCATTAAACTTATTTTTCTTTTTATTTAAAAATATTTTAATTGACAATAAAAAAAATATTTTATTTATATCAAGATATAAAATACTTGTACTCTCTCTTAAGTCTCATTTGATTTGAAGTAATGTTTTTTATCAATACAAATTTCAATTATAAAAATCAACTTTATTTTACATCCAACACAAATGCGAATATCAGAATTTAAAGTATTTCACATTTTACATATTTTCTAATATTAAAATAAATTTCTCTCTCATTAAATTTAAAAATAATTTTTTTTTATCAAAAAAAAAAAGCTCAAACCAAACGAGGCATCAAAGTAATTATTATATTTGTTCTTTTAATATTAATCTTGTTTTCAAGTTATAACCTACTGATCTTCTCATTTGGCCTTTTACCTTAGGATGAGTTCTTGTTTACATATACTTGTTTTGTATGTATTTGTAATTTTTTTATTTTGAACAATATATTTTATTTTATTCTATTTAAGAATAGAAATAATAACATAGTTCAAATCTATGATTCTCTGGTATTCAAATAAATTCTTTTTTCACTAAATAGAGAAAATACATGTATTACTTGGGTGGACACAAGTAATTTCACATTTATTAGGGACAGTAATTCTTACCAAACGTGTTCAATCTATCTCGATCTTCCCCTAATGCAACAGATATAAATTGCAAAACTGTACTCGCAATCCACAACTCTCCCCAACCTATTATGGAACTAATAATCGAGTTTAAATAGAATACAATTATATTTGTCTGACTTATAACACGTTAATAATTTAATAAAATTTAAAAAGTCAAATATAAATTGTTTTTTATTTTTATTTTAAAGTAAATTATTAATAATAAATTTAAGGTAAGATAAATATGAGTGAAATGAAGTGAGGTGGAGTGAGTTTGAAGTTTAGGATGAATAGAATGAGGGAAAAAGGGATATGGAGTGTGATGATTAAAAAAAAAAGAATGACAGTTATGAGTTTCATTTGATTCGGGTCAAGCCCGCCGATTGCTTTACACAACAAATCTCGCGCGCTCCCATTTCTTAACCGATTACCCCGAAGGGCCCGAACCCCTCCACATCATAACAATCATATTTCAATGCTTTGATTCACTTGATTCGCAAGAATATTAAAATTTACATATTGGATAATCCATTTAATTAAAGTTCTAAATTATGATTGGTCAATTTATTAGTCAGTTATTAAAGTTGTGTAGCAAGATATTTTAAAAATAATATTACATTACATGTAATCTTGAAAATCATTGTTTTGGCTAAATTTTTATAAAGGTCATCGAGTTTAATATAAACATTTCACATGAATATCCTAAGGACTTGTTTAACAGCAGAATTTGACTTCAAAATAAGTAGAACCAAATTAAGAACTTCAAATCACATTAGATAAGGGGGATGGTTTCGTGTAAATTCATATTGTATATAGTTTTGTTGTCATAGATTTAAACTTGAAAGTAATATAATGGACCCTTATGGGTATTTAGTATACACCGAATCTAATTAATCACTCGTTGTTGGATGATAAAAAGTGATTTAAACAATTAGGGTATTAATCCAACAAACTATACCTTGATACTCGACTAGATATTACTACAAGGTTTAACGTGAACTTTGCTTATGGTTACCATAAGTCTGACAGCTAGTTGGATATTTTATGTATAACTTTAATGTGAACTAATTAAACGTAAAAGGGCATTAAAGTAAAGAACTCCTCTTTGTCTTCCTTGGCTTTATTTATTCTTCTATATAACTTTTGAAGGCTTCAAGCAAATGGTTCACCTGATTGGCAAAAATTGAACTTGTCTCCAATATTGCATAACTTCCCCTTTACATAAGTTTCACACTTCTTCTCTCTATTCAGTTAACTATAGAAAGTTTTTCATCGATTTCGATTAAATTTAAGTTACCTCAAAACTACTTGAAATATAAAAATTCATCTTGAAATCTAAATTCTTTAATTTCGAAATGACTTGAATTGAGTTGACTCGAAATTAATATTTGCATAAAAGTTTGGTGGATAGATGAAGTTTATGTCAATTGAACTCATGATCTTCTCTATAAGGATTTTAAAATCAACAAATATGTCAAATACAAAATCAACCAATAGTGAAATAAAAAATATATTTATTATATTTTTTTTATTCTAGTCAAATATAATTTTGAGTGAACCACTATTGATGCAAAATCGATTCGAGTAAGAGGTAGGACTTGAAACTTGACTCGAAGTCATTCCATTTAATTTTGATTCAAGCGAAAAGTCAGGTCAAATGAGTTTCAAATTTCGGTTAAAACTGTTAGCTGTACGTCCCCTTTTTCGCTCCTTTCTCTCTTATCTAGTGTAAGGCCGTTAACAATTCGATTTCAAGCCGACTCGACCTTAGCTCAAGATTGAATTGAAAGTTTTCGATTCGATCTCTATTCGATTCAGAGAATAAACGAGGAGAGTTCAATTTGATTTCGATTCTAGCTGGATCTGGCTCATTTGTTATCGATTCAAGCTCGATTCGAGCTAAAATTGATCTGATTATCGATTAATTTTTGATCTTTTATCCAAATATTATGTATAAATATATTTGTTCATTCAATCAGCTTAAACTATAGCTATTCTCTTTGATTATTTAAAGATAAAAAAAAATTTACAATAAATATGATTTAAATGATTATAGAGAAAATTCTAATGAAGCCTTCCTAGACTATTGAAAAAACTATATAGTAAATCTAGTTACATATATAAATAAATTTTCGTAATATTTTTTATTTTTTTAATTGATCCGATTTCGAGCCATCTTGATCCGATCCTATGTCGTCTCAAGATTGGATTGATGAAATTTTCGAGCCAAAAAAGGCTCGTTAGTTAGCTCATTGAGATAGAATCTAGCTTGATTCGATTAAAAATTCAATTCAATTTTCGAGCAATTTTTGATCTTCGAGCAAAATTAACAACCTTAATCTGGTGCACGTAGGACATTGGCAGGAGAAATTCTTGCATTTGGATGGAGCACCATCTAGAGAGGAGAAACTTTATATTTATGGATAAATTACCTCAAGCTCCTTAAGTTTTCCTCACTTTTAAAAATTAATTTCATTTAGGTTCCTTACAATCGTGTTTTAGTGATCAACTTTGTCCTCGAATTAAGGTCCCGATTACTTCTTATGATTTAAAATTATGGGATTTTTAATAGTTAAGCTCAACTCTGTGACTAATAATTAACACAGGTTTTATACCTTGATAAAATTATTTTATTCTGATCAATCCATAGATCATTTCTAGGCCTAGTTTGATTCAATTTTTTTTTTAAAATTATTTTTTAAGTTTAATAGTAGAGAAATATATTTTAATATTAAAAAATATATAAAATGTAAAATATTTTCAATTTTAATATTCGTATTTATATTGGATGTAAAATAGAATATTAAAATTTATGTCAAGCAAAAAAAATGTCTCGAACCAAGCGAAGCATTAGAGTTAACCCAGCTGCAATGATGCCACTTGTACAAATAAATCGATTGCCCTAGACATATTGTTGGGTTGACTTAAAATTTGATTCAATAATTTAAATCATCGTGGGCCATATATTAGTTTTCTATTCGATTTAATTTTTGATCGGACTCAGATATTATCTAGTTCAAAGTTAGATGTGATTAATGCTGTTAATTTTGCTTGAAGATCGAAAATTGCCCGAAAGTTGAATCGAATTTTGTATTCAAATGAGCCGATGAATGAGCCTTTTATTTGCTCAAGATTTTTATCAATTTAATCTTGAGTTGACATTGAATCTGATCGAAATGGCTTAAAATCAAATCGATTTAAAAAATTAAAGATATTTATAATAGTAATTGACTTTAATGTATTATTTTTGTAATAGTTTAATGGAAAGATTTATTAGAATTTTTTAATAACATTTATTTAATCTATGTTTATTATAAATTAAGTTTTTTATTTGTAATTTTAAATATTAGATAAAGAAGAATTACTATAGTTTTAACTGACCAGACGGATAAATATATTTATGCATAAAAATTAAGTTGATTTTTGCTCAAATCGAGATCAAATTGAACTCTTCTTATTTATTATTTTAATCAAATTAAAATTGAGTTAAAAAATTTTAATTTAATTTTTTTGTCAAGATCTATTCGGCTTAAGACCTAATCATTAATAGTCATAATTGTTATACAAATCCGGCCTCTAGTGTTAGCATGGTTCAAGCATTTTTTTCACTGAATATAAATTTTAATTATAAAAATTAATTTTATTTTACACACAATATAAATATAAATATTAAAATTAATTTTATTTTATATTTTAAATATTTTTTTATTAAATTTATAAAAATAAAATATTATTTTCTTTCCTGAGATTCTACCATCGAGGCCTAAACTCGGAAAACTCACGAGCCAGCGTGGAACGCGGAGCACCGGATCGCTACCCCTCCGCAAGAAGAAACTCGCGCCTATTTAGTGTATGCCTTACGAGCGCATTCTATTCGATTTCTCCCTGCGAATCTGCGATAATGGATCATGCGCTTGACCTGCCGGAGACGAAGGCAATCGCCGGTGGTCCCTCCCCCAACCTCGACGCTGAGGACATCGAACTCGCTCACCCGCCGCCTGGTGATGATCCACCGGCGGTGCAGCCTTATGCCTTCCCGCCGGCGGATTCCACCCTCTCCGCCTCTACGAAAAGTAAGGTTCCGGTGTCTTTGGTTGAGACTTTCATGCTCTGGTATTTGATTCGTTTGTTTTCCGCAAGCGATTGACTCTCTGTGGCGGCTCAGTTAATGTGGAGACGATGAGGGATATGTTTGGGAGATGGAGCAAGAATGTAGGCGAAACGACGAAGAGAGCCGAGCATATGAGCCGGAATGTTTGGCAGCATTGTGAGTATTCCTTATGTTCTTGGTTTAAGGCTCTGATGCAAAGATTGCGTCGTTTTATGTTTTTATTTTGTTCTGCACACAATCGTTGTAGTTTTCATAGTTGGATCAGGCCTTTAGCATTAGCCTAGAAGCCTAAACATAAAAGACATCACCTCACATCCCCCATGAGGATGTTGCAAAAATAAGTGGGGAGTGACATTCTACTCTGCCAAACAAAATCCCTTAATGTAGCTAAATTTGTTAGATAGTCTCCTGCACACTGTTTACATTTCGTGATAAACATATGAGAATTTACAAAATTGAAATGAAGCAAGAATCATATTGTGCTCCAGCACTAGGTCCTATTGTGTGATAAGCCTTCAACCTTGCTCCTGCTGTGACAAGCAACTATTCTGATATGAATGTTTTATTGGGCAGAATATGTTTTATTTCATTGATTTCTCCACTCACATTTGCTTCCTCATCTCGATTCCCTTATGACAATATCTCCTCATAGGCCGTGAATACCCTAAAGCTATGAGTCGTATTCACGTCCACCAAACCCTACTTAGTATCTAAAGTAGCCATCCATACTAACAGCAAATAGAGCTGCTACCTCAATCGCCTTCTCAGTCCTTTTCAATTAATCAAAGTAGCCTTTTTCTCGTTAACTATGCAATGTGTTAAGAATAGCCTTTATGTATGACATTTTAACAACCTTCGCATGCCTCCGTTACTTTTTATGAGGCATATGCCCTATAGAAATTATGTACTTGATATTGTCCCTTGGCCTATAGGTTCTGACACAAAGTTAGAATTGACCAAAGTAATCACCCAAGCCTGGTTGCTGCGACCTCCTTTTTGAGGAGGCACCTGCTTCTGCTGAAATTACAAGGCTATTTTGCCAAAGTATCACATGAATCTAGGAATAAAATGCGGTATTGCAATTTTTTTCTTTCATCTTGAAAGACATTTTTGTTTGATCGAGTTTAGATAAATGCCTTGTGATCTTGAGCTTGAAACGAACTTTTTCTTAGAAAGTGCTGTTTACAGGATTTCAAAACCCTGCACGAAACATGCCTTTTATTTTGTTTTGTCTGTTGTTTATGCTTTTGTTGATTTTTAAGTCCGTCATGCATCTGATTATTTAAAAACATGACCATTTTACTTGCTTGATCAGAAAAACTTAGACCATTGAGAATCTTTTCTTGAAATTCGGCCGTAGCCTATAATACTATAACAGTAAAAAAGATACATCAAGTACAAAAGGTTTGATCCTCATTGAGAATCGCACAAAAATCGAGTGGGAGGGACATGACCCTGCGCCACTCTGTATTATCTAAACAAGAAAAAGAAGCAACAAAATCTGCCGCTCTATTAGCGAATCTTTTCAAAAAATGTAGTTCTGCTGATTTAGTTCTAGAGGATCTTTCTTGTATTATTGCATGAAAACAATCTCCTGTAATCTTCTGTTTATAGTGAAAACAGGACCAAGTTTCACGGAAGCTGCCATAGGTATAATTGCACAAGGTACCAAAGTCATAGCAGAAGGCGGTTATGAAAAGATATTCAGACAATGTTTTGATAACCTACCCCAGGAGCAACTAAAGCATTCTTTTGCTTGCTATCTATCAACTTCTGCTGGTCCTGTCATGGGGATTTTGCATATCTCTACTGCTAAAGTTGCATTTTGTAGTGACAATCCCATCTCATACAACGTTGGCAATCGCGCAGAATGGAGTTATTATAAAGTAACTTCTTTGTTTATATACTGCATTTTCCTTTGATATGCCTCCAACGAGTCTTGCAACCCTTCTGTTTTATTTTGTATTTTATGCTGCCAACTTATCCCCATTTTTTTAGTAGTCAAAAGATGTTAATGTTCTTGTGATTGTTTTAGGTACCAGTGTTATTTCTGTATATAATTTTGATTCACCTTAACTATTCTGTTTCTTTTTGGCCATCTTAAAGTTTCTGCTTCTATGCCAGCCATTTACTATCAAATTATCCCTTTCCATGGTGTTAAGTGTCTTGATTGCTAGTAGTTCTTTATTGTAGTAAGCCACTCAGATCCATGCTTAGATCATTGTTTAGCCATAGTGATGGTTGATAAATCATTGAACGCATCCTGTATTTCACTGCATTTCAGACATGCTTAAACTATACATTGTTAAAATAATATTTGGTTGGCATAAAAATCTTAATGATTGTACTCTTTCCTGCACTATGGGCCTATGGCTCCTATAGTTTTTAGGGATAATTACCTACATGCCACACCATTTCGTTTTATTTATGCGTTACCCATCCATTCTTAGTTAATTATGCTATGCACACTCAAAACATTATAAAATCTTATATACACACACTTTCACTTATTTTCATTATAATGAGCAATTATAATTTTCCAATAACCTAACTATAGTTAGGTTATAAAAAATCTGAACCGTTCATCATATTATTTTAAGGATATTTAAATATATTTTGAGTGAAAATCTTAAAACTTTGATGTTTAGGTTGTGGTAAGGGAAGGAAACATCCGCGACGTGAATTGATTTTAGGACAGATCAGCGCTTTAGTGTGACATCGAGGAAGAAAAAAATATGTACTATTAAGGGTAAAAATGTAATCTTAATGATTTACTAACGAAATATTTTTTTTTCAAATAGATTTTGACTAAATTTTAACTTAAGTGTGTGTATGTAAGATTTTATAATGTTTTGAGTGTGCATGGCATAATTAACTAAGAATGGATGGGTAACGCATAAATAAAGTAAAATGGTGTGGCATGCAGGTAATTATCCCTAGTTTTTAAACATGACAATCACTATGGGCCTAAACACCAGCTTACCGTTTTAAAAGCAAATTCTTGTAGAAACTGCGTCTTCTTTGTTCTCTCCTGAAAGTATTCTTCTGGGTCTGCTTTATTCTTGTTTGGCCTTGGAATTTGGTTTCCTGACTTCTGTTGAGTAACATGTGCTACTTTTATCTCTCTTCTCAAATAACCCTCACTACTATCCAAACAGGTGGTAATCCCTCTTCATCAGCTAAGAACCGCCAAGCCCTCAGCAAGCCAAAACAACCCGTCGGAAAAGTATATCCAGATCGTGTCGGTCGATAACCATGAGTTTTGGTTCATGGGATTTGTCAGCTATGAGGATGCTGTAAAGAACCTTGAGGATGTTGTGAAGGATGTGCATGATCTCCAAGCTTAGCCATGATTGACTCTTCTTTTCTTTCAAGGGAACTCCACGTCCTTGTAAGTGATTCAAAAAAAAACATCTATGTGGTTTGTATTCTCCTGTTGTAGTCATTTGGCTTATGTTACACAGCTGATTATTGTCATTTGCACTGTACATCATAGTTTTTCTACATTATTATTTAGGAAAATTTCATACATGCATTTAGATATTAGATATTTCTTAGTTTTTCAAAAAAAAAAAAAAAACACCATTGAGTTTGTAAACATTGTGCATTCAACAGGAGAGTTGTTAAAGGAATTGAACTATCTTTAGGTGATCTTCTTTGTGATAGAATCAAGTTTTTAAGATGCTTACAGATACCTTTTAAAATCTCAATAGAGCCAGAAGTTATCTAGAGCTGTTAACTGTAGGTAAAGGCAAGTTATTCTTTAATGTTTAAAATCTCAATAGAGCCAGAAATTATCTAGAGCTGTTAACTGTAGGTAAAGGCAGGTTATTCTTTAATGTTTGATCTGTTTGTTTCAACAGGTTAATGGTTTTTAGGAATTTTAATACTCGATCAAGTCAGTTCCTGACTGGGTTCGAATTACAAATTCATGAAAAAGTAATACAATTATTAAAAAAAATATAAGATTCAATGATACAGTTAATACATATTTGGGGGGATAATGCATTAACTTTTCAAAGTAATTTTTTTAAAGAATTACAACTTAAATAAATTTAAATAATGGGAAATCAATCATCATAATTACAAAGAATTTGTTTTATAATTTTTACTTCTAAGTTGTTGTCCTTGAACTCATCTATAAAATTATATTAATTCTTTATTCAACTATGAAGTAATTCTTCAAATAAGTATGCATGAAGAGAAAGCGAACAGATTACTTTTGTAATCTTTGATTTTTCGCCGCGTGATGGAGAATGTTGATTGTGATGCAAGCGTAGATGTCTGTGCAACCATAACATCACATGCCATAGTGGACAACACGAAAAACTATTTAGTTGTCACATTTCACCATGCTAGAAGATTTGGATCTATCATTAAGTACTTTCATAAATGAGATGGAAGAAAATTTATAAAATGCTAGGAAAAAATTTATCCTATGTAACGTGTTTCTTCTTTGCTAGAATCTCACAAAAAAATAGTGGCATATAGACATCTTTTGTCAAATATGTTGACTTTTTGAGGAGTAATCCTGATGGTCAAAAGTCGTCTTCCTACTCTCAAGATTTATCTTCTGTGTGTTACATTAAACATAGGGGTGGTAATATGTGACCCGATCCGTGAACCCGACTCCCAACTTTTGGGTATAGTTCATAATCGGGTCGGGTAGAGTTCGGATTGGGCATTTATCAAAAAATACTCTATAAACGGGTCGGGTCGACCCGCCAATTTGACCCATTTATTAATCGAGGTCATAGATTTTAACTCATTTAATAAATAGGTCGGATTCGGGTTGAGGCTATTCGGGTCGGGTCAAATTTGGGTTCGACCAAAACCCGACCCACCGACTCATTTTGCCACCCCTAATTAAACATTCTGGAAACATTAGAGTTGGAGAGTACGTGGCACCTATGGATGATAGTTTTTACTCAAACTTATTGAACACTCCTCGACTCTCCGCTAATGGAATGAGTATAGATCACAAAATTATAATCGTGAACCACAACCTGCCTAGAATGGGTCGGGTTCGGGTATAGTACAATTATAAGAGAAGTGGGCCAAGGCGAGGAGGTGTAGGTAGAAGTGGATATCAATAATAGTTAAAATATTGCGGGGTGGGAATGAGTTTTGTATAACCGAACCGAATCGGCCCTGATGCTATTCCTAGTGGTATTAATGACCCAAAAGAAGAATGGTGTCTGCAAGATTTTAACCTCGTTTGGTTCGAGCTTTTTTTTGGACAAGAGAAAAAAAATTATTTTTTAAGTTTAATAAGAGAGAAATTTATTTTAATATTCAAAAAAATGTGAAATACTTTAAATTCTAATATTTGTATTTACATTAAATGTAAAATAAAGTTAATTTTTATAGTTAAAATTTGTATTAGAAAAAAAAAATTGACTCCAACCAAACGAGGCCCAGAGCAACAATGGAGAAGCAATTACACGATGCTTCCTTGACAGGTGGCTTAACTAAGCAAAAAGTTGCACAATTCACTATAACAGTGCCAACAAATTTGAACGAGTTATACTTCTACCTATTATACAAATTTTTGAAATATTTGAAATATATAAAACAAATATTTAGGAGATATGGTGTCACATCTCTTCACTTGACTTGCCCAACTCCTGACGGCCATAAAGGTGCGACGGAAAGGCGAGCAAAAGACAAAAATTAATCAAATAAATTCGAAAATCACAGTTACATAAACAAGTAATCACAAATTTTATTACAAAAGAAACTCAAATCAAGAAATACTTTTCAAAAGATTAATATCATATAACACGAATTACATAGAAGTTCAGAATTTTCTTTTTAACATCACTTCACAGTTTTGATATTATTAAATAAAAAAGATCACCCAAATATATTAAGTCCAATACAGGAAAAACAACAAAATAAAAAATACAGCTATGCCTTATTTATCTTTTTGCCCTTTCTTCATATCTGACTTGGTGAAGTAGTACCTGTCAAAAGGTATTAGTTCACTGACTTTAGGACTAAGTATGCAAATATTTATACTAAATAAAAATTATACAAGTATATCAGTCATCTCATATTATTAATATGATATTATCTATATATAATTAATTGTAAGCATAATATATCCAAATTTTCTTACTTTATTCTTCACCCGACCCTTATCTCAAGCTAGTTGTAAGAAGAATAGAGAGAGAAAATTGAAAAAAAATAAATAAAATAGGAGTTCTCCTCTTACCAAAATGCCGAAAACAGAAACTCCTCGTTCGAATTTCAGCTTGTGCCACATGTCATTATGTTGATGTCTTAGAGCCCTGTTTGGCGCGATGACCAAAATCAAGACCAAAATAGTATTAGTTTAAAAAATAATAATAATAATAAATAAAATTTTTTAATCATTCTACATAAGTTATAATATACAAAATATTATTTTACTTCATATATTTAATAGTTTTCAATAAAAATATTAACTTTATTTCACATTCTAGATCAAAATACTCGATTTGAATATTTTAGTATAGGATATGAAATAAAATAGATATTTTTATTAAAAATTATTAAGTTTGTAAAATAAAATAATATTTTTTATATTAAAAATTATGTAGAATAATTTAAAAAATTTATTTTTTATTATTATTATTCTTTTTTAAACTAGTATCATTTTGATCCTGATTTTAGTCCTCACGCCAAACGGGGCCACTAACCTAACACAAGTGTGCCCTAAAGTTTGCCAACTAGCTCTTACTTTGACTAATCTAATTTTATTGATTTAAGCTATTTAGTGGCTAATCTTTTCTATTATATTAAATTAATTTTAATCTAAATCAGCCTTTCATAAAACTAACTCTCTTTAAATTCAAATGTAATTCTTAGCTTCATGTATATGCTAGTTGAAATATTATCATGCTTTGACAATTTAAAATATAACTCACAAGGAGAATATATTAATAACTTAACACACATATAGTACATATATATATATATGGGGTAATAATAATTAGAAAATGATATGACAGTTTCTTTAAAAATTTCTAATAGACATTTATTATAAAATTTAAATCTAAAGGACTTAACTGTAAATTTTTATTTATTGTATGAAATTATAAAAAATTTGAGTGCATTTTCTTTTGATTTTCATCTTGCTTCAATTGTCAAAAAATTTTAACAGGTTAAGTCCAGCATAGTGACAACATTTGAGTTGCACATTCATTTGCTAATTTGTTTAATATTTTTCAATAAAAAGATGATAAATGGAAAGTGCAGTAATATAATATTCTGTAATTCAAATGTAGAGGAATTGTCGGCTTTGATTTTAGGAAAACAGCGTGACTTGAGTGCTTCCCAGGAAGTCACCCATCCTAGTACTACTTCAACTCAAGCATGCTTAACTATGGAGTTTTTCATCATTTGCCTCACGATTTTGCCCCAAAAAGTGTATTTATTATTTTAGATCACATTATGTACTTATACATCTCAGGATCTCCCTCCCTTTTCAATGAGTTGATCCATTCTCGTGCCCTTCTCATCACTCATTATTCGACCTAAAAGTCTGTAAGGAGTAGCACTCTATACTAGTAATTCTCCTCTTTTAAGACATCACTCGGTGAATACTCTCTACCCTCATCAGGTACGGGCATCACAAGTAGATTCACAAAAGTTTGAGAACTAGTCTTTGCATACTGCGTTAAGAAGTTGATTAGCATTATTTAGATCCTGTTTGTCTAGGAATTTAAAATTAATCTGATTTAATTTTAACCAGACATATCACATCACACATAAAATTTAATATTAAAAAAATTTATTTCACATCCTACACATATTACTAAAATAATAACTAACTTATATCACATCACTCACATATTCTAATATAATAACTAACTAAATATCACATCCCTCACATATCCCAACATAATAACTAACTTTATTTCACATCATTCACAACTTTCAATAAAAAAATTTCTATTCAAATTTAATTTTAACCTTCTTAAATTTAATCTTACAAACAAACACACCCTTAATGTAATCTATAACATCTTATTATTTTATACAATTTACTTTACTAAAAAAACATAAATACATTTAAAACTGCTGAAGCGATGTAAGATTTACCTAAAGATTAAATAATAAAATATATTTTTTGTATTCTATATTGGTCATCGATCTCTTAGCAGGTGACAATTAGACAACTTTTTTTTTATTTATATTAGTTTGTATTTCAACTGTCAGGATAATTTTACATAAAGTATCATTTAAATTTCAATTAATGAAATTTTTATATACTTTATACATATTCATGTATTTTTTTTCCTAAGTATAAGTATGATGGTAGCAAATACTGAATGCGTGACGTAGTCTAAATTATATTCCCTTTCACAGTATAAGGTTGTTTGATTCTCGCCACGAAACTTACTAACCCCCTTTGTACTTTATCATTCCTAAACAACGAAGCCATTGAGACTTCTTGTAATTTAATTGGCTCTACGAGCCTTCAGTAGTAGTTTGTTGGCATATTTTTTAATCAAATTTTTGAAGTCGAACTAGATGTTTTTTAAACATATTAGTTCCACTGTCATTACTTCCTAATTTGTAAGAATATTGATTCTTGCATGCTTCACAAAATGCAAAATATATATTAGATTTGTTCAGGTAACTACTGGGTTTAAGGACTAAATCAAAATGACCGTATAACTTACTATGCTCACATGACCTTTATGATGATTGAGTGGTTGGGCCAATTTTTCTCCTTTGTTACTTCACCGTCAGCCCTTAGTAGTCGGATAATCCAAGTTTTTAGATACGTATCATATCTAGTGCTGTTTTAGGGAGCGTCTGTGTGGAAATCGTAATCATATTCATGCATTCACTTCATTTCAATATATTCGGTTTGCGTTGCATGCATAATTAAAGTTCTAGGTTCATCTCATTGCATTCTGTTAGGCTGTCACGTAGGATGATCGAATATCCGAGATTGTGCCTGCATCGAAGACGCCCAAAGATTTTCGAAGCGAACGAGTAACATTAAATATATTATCCATGCATCAAGCTTTTCATGAGTGGGCATGTAACTCATATTATCTTTTTTTTTTTTTCTTTAATTTTCTCTCATGATTATTTTTTTTTTATTGACAAAGACAAATGAGTAACCCTTTCTCCAATCCATCACATGGGGGAGGGAGGCTCTGCTTTATCGTAGTTGTTTCTTTTACGAGGATAAATATCATTTCCCGGTGAAGCTGAAATATGAAGCACATGGAGGCTCCTGCCTCTCTTAACTGGGCTGTGTGGTTTTTGTTATATAATTTCGCCGTTTTCCTTTCGACTTATAAACGTTGGCTTTCATTTACGTGTTGCGGAGTGTTTAGCAGCCGATTGTGCCGTCCTCTTGGCTACAGGGTTGAATTTGAAGGAGATTTAGCTTAAAAGGCGACTGTTGCAGGACACAGATGAGGGTCTCTCAATCGTTGGGAGTACAAAATTTTTTTTTCTAAGAAAGAGCTTGAAGTCTTTTGACTACTATGTACACATGCTTATAACTCGATATGCTCTCCTCATTGATTCTCAAAAAATTTGGATTAGGGAAGTACCAAATTTTATCTATGATGTGATTATCAGATTAGAGAAGAAGTTATGATATATAGGAATGCTTATGTGAATTAAGTTACTTTTTTGCTAATAAAAAAAAACATTGGTTTTCATTTAAGATTCGAAGATTGGACTCAATAAGCCTCATTTCATGGTGTTTTTACTGTTTGATGAGTTAATTGAGTCTTAAATTTGGTTGAGAATATTTGATTGAACTTGAAACTTAATTGGGTAGTGCGGTCAGTGAGATGTGGTGATGGTTGACACTAACTGTTAGAACCTTCTCTAACAGCAGCTCAAGCCTAAGAGCAGCTCGAGTCGAACAGCAGCTCAAGACTAACAGCAGCTTAAGCCGAACAGTAGCTCAAAGAGATATCAGCAGATCATACTCTCCATACTACTATGTCAACTCAGCATTTAAGATAGCATGGGAGCCCACTCCTTAATCGTCCTTTGTAGGATTAGGTGTCATATGTGGCAGACTAAATCTATTATGTCCCCTCCTCTCCAAGCAATAAATAAAGGAGAGGAGGAGAAGCTAAGGGGAGAATTTCTCTCTCTGGAGACCCTTCCTCTCTCTCTCTGGCTAAGCTGCCCCTCTATTTCTCTATCCCTCTCTTCTACTCATTTGGTCTTCATTTAGAGATCAAGCTTTGTAAGAGGAGATTCGATTAGTGGATTCAAATCGTCTAGACGGTATCGTAGTTTTTCCCTCGGACACTCGGGTTTTCACTTAAAAATTGATGCCTCATTTCTCTCTATTGTGGCATATTTTTTGCATCAACACAACTCAAAAAATAGAGAACAAGTCGAGCATGCTAATCTACTTGACAACAACTTAATTTAAAATCATGTTGCGCCTGGCTTAGGTTCACTCAAAACTAGGTTCACTCAGAACAAGGCACTCTTATACATAAGATTATTTAGTTTTACGAGTCGAGTTCTATACCTTGGTTGACGTTAACTCAAAAACTGAGTACAAATAGAGTATGATGATCTACTCGAAGACAACTCGGTTCAAAATCGAACTTTCAATTTGGGTTTAGGTTCACTCACCCTAACTCAGTTTCACCAGCTGTTATGATTGCTTTAAGCTTGTGAAGGCTCCTGCAGATTTGGTGGGTAGATATTCCTTAGAAGGCATTATGTAGAGATCTAAACTGAGTGATTCTAGCGATCTCACGTATGATGGGATATTCAATGGATTATGCAAGACTTCTTCAAGCTTTTACTTTTTTTTTTAAATTTTAATTTCATTAAAGTTTATATATTAGACCTAAAGTTCTTGTGCCTTTAATTTGAAATATTAAATTATTTTATTTTATTTTATTTATATCAGTATTACTGATGCAAAAAATATGCCAAGATAAAAATGAAATAAGACGATAGATTTTACGTAGAAACCCGAGTATCCGGGGGAAAAACTACGACGTCGTCTAGACGATTTAAATTCACTAATCGAATTTCTTCTCTTAACTTAAGGGTCTCTAAATGGAGACTGAATTAGAGAATAAGTACAAGAGAGAAAGAGAGAGCGATCTCTCCAGAGAAAGAATCCCAGAGCTTTTACTCCTCCCTTTTATTTATAGCTTAGAGAGGAGGGGACATATATAATAGATACAGTCTGTCACATCTGACACCTGTTCCTGCAAAGAATGATTAGACAGTGGACCCCCATGTCACCTTAAATGCTGAGTTGACATAGTAGTACGGAGGGTATGATCTGATGATATCTTCTTGAAAAACTATTCGACTAGGACTGTTCGAGGAGTGTTATTCGAGGAGGGCTATTCGACTAGAAGTCTTAGAGAAGATTCTAACAAGTATGGTGTTTTTTTCTTAAATCAAGCTACTATAAATAATAGAAACTCAAGCAATGTTTGAGTGTCCTTGTCCTTCAACTTTCAAACCTATCATAAATCCATATTTTTTGAGTAAATTATATGTAGGTTTTTAAATTTATAACATAATATCATACAGTTTTATAATTTTTAAAATTTAACATCTAGAATCTTGACTTAGATATAATACATTAATAAGCTTTTTTTTTTTAATTTTTACTATTAAATTTTTTTAAAATATCTTATTTACCATTCTCTCTGAATGTAATTACTTAATGCATATAATAGATATTCAATCATTTATTGCACACTCACTCCCACATAAAATAACTAATATGTCAATCTTAAAGAATTTTTTTTCCTTTATAAGCAAATTTCATTTGCATCATTTGCATCATTTGCATTACATATTAAATACATAAAACCCTTGTTCTTTTTTCACAATCCCATTTTGAATTTGATATAATTAACATCATACTCCATTCTATTATTACTATCTAAAAATTATTGTGTGCTACCACTCCCTTCTTTCAGCTTGAACCATCTGACCATCTTAACTTCAGCATGGCTCTACGGCCATTGGATTCTCGAGACTTAAAATTATCCGACAATATCGTTATTTGAGATTTCAATCTAGATCTGTTTGTTTGACAATAAGGGTTCTCTGAAGGATTGATTTTTTTGATATCATCTTGATACACGGGAACGTGATCTTTAAAACAGGTAACATTCAGATATAAAAAGTTCAGACTTTTTAGACAATCTCAAAGTAAAATCGTATTTAAGAAGATGATTAATATAATCAAAAATATTTTCTCAGAAGGATTTTTTTATTAAGATATTTTTTATTTTCATTCATGATTTAGAAAATAACTATGAAAAATGTGTGAAAAATGCTTAAATATCGACCTATTATTGAAGAGTCATCGTATAAAATTGTTAGCCTCTACTAATTTTTTTTCTTACAAATAATTCGCAAGAGTTTGCACATTAGGGTTTCATGTACATCCTCTATATTCATCTACTCTTTTTCTTGCTAATATTTTATTTGTATATTATTTATTGTCTCATTATGATCTTCAACTCTTTTAATGAAGAAAGCCACATTCCATTAATGCAACAACAATACATTGATCGATCTATAATAAGATGCGAAGAAAAACCTCTTCTCTTCTTAGGCTGGCTTTGATTCGTGGTTGAGCATGATTATATCAACATGAAACAAAAGTAATATTTTCAAATCAAGTTTGATTCAAGTTGATAATATTATTTAAATTTATAGTTGATTTTTGACTTAAATCAAACTAATTATAAATCATATTTTTATTAAAATATTCATAATAGATATTATATGTACAAGAATTATATTATATTATCAATTTATCCACTATATATTTATATATATATCTTGCCTTATGTGTATAATTATACTGTAATATCATTATTACAAACATAAAATATCAAAAAAAATTCATTCATAATTTATATATATATATATATATATATATATATTGAGTTGATTATGAGTTATATTAATTTTATTTTAAGCAAATTGAATTAGATTCAAATAAAACTATCCCCTCATTCCCTCCCTCACTCTCCCAAAAAACACTAAAGAAATTCAACTTCTTCCTCTATTTCGCGCTTGAGCTATCTATTACTTATAAGAATAAAACGAAATATTAAGTTCATCTTATCTCCAGTTTCTCTATGAAGATCGAGCAAAAAGCATGCAAGAAGGGCATTAATTCCCTCCTATTCTCAAAGAACATCCTCATCAACAACTACAAAAGCAACAAAATTAACAGTCATATTAGCTGATCGGTATACACGTGCAATCCAATATACTTGAAAGACGTTCAAAAAGGCAAACATATCTCGAAAAAGTCTCAGTATGAAATCTCCTCGACTAATCCGAGAAACATCTGCTATGCACGATGATCGTAGAATCGCACTCGAACCGCAGGCCTCCTTCATTGAAGGGCAAGCAGGAAGCTTCACCTTTTCTTCACCAGCCACACAATCAACGCTACTTCCACTGCCATATCTCTCAGTACAGAAGATAATGGAGTCAAGCTCGAAGGTCACCCAGTCCTCCATTTTTGGGACCTTGGGCCCTCTCAGGCCACAGACAGCTTAGTGCCCCATCTCCAATCGAAGCTGTACTTCCATAGAATTGAGTACATGAAGGCCATTATTTTACCTTTACACTAATAACCATTTTTCTTCTCTCCTTTATCATTCCAATTGCATCACATAATTAATATCATCGTGCCCTCGAGCTCATACTTATCTTAATTATACCCCCAAAATAATCCAAAATATAGATTATTTAACATGTATTCAATATTAGGGTTTTGAAATTTTGAATGAATAAAAAAAAATTTATAACTTAATTTTGTGCTGATGGGTAACTTAGAATTAATGGAAATCATTTTAAATCTAGACAAGCTTCTCTTTATATGAATTTTAATTTTAAAAAAATAATTTTATGTCAACTTAATTATAGAATTTTATGATAACAAAATACCTTTCTCAAAATTAATCAAAAAATTTTAAACCCAAAGATTAAAATTAATAACAAGTCATGTGGATGCATCCTATTTGACCCATCATGATCATACTTTACTTTCTCATTAAATTCAAATTGTTTTTTTTAAATAGAAAAAATCCATAATTGTTTTACTTTTATAGTTATGGCTCAAAAGCCTAACATATAGAACAATACATGCCAATCAATTAACTCAAATGTTTAAGCTAATAAGTGAGAACTATCATTTGTTTCTCTACATCTTAACTTCTTATTAAATATCTAATATAGAATAATTTTTGAGGTGTAATTGTAGAGATTTTTACCCGTATGACACAAAAAATTTCAATATTTACTTATTAGACACCCTAAAGTTAAATATTACATGACACACACTTATTTATTTTAATTTTACAACTACACACCCTATTTAAAAAATTCTTACATTTTATTTAAATAAACCATACTTAAGTTATGTTTTAACTTAAATAAGGTTCATAGGAATAAAATCTAACCCCCTATGTATCTTAAATTAAATCTAATCGTTAAGATGAGCATCTAACGATTAGATTTAAAATATTCTACATAAATAATAGATTTAAATAGTTTTTAACATGTAAAATTTAAGTTAAGATGCACCGAGAGTTAGATTTTATTCCTATGAACTTTATTTAAGTTAAAACATAACTTAAGTATGATTTACTTAAATAAAATGTAAGAATTTTTTAACTAGAGTGTGTTGGTTGTAAAATTAAAATAAATAAGTGTGTGTCATGTAATATTTAACTTTAGGGTGTCTAATAAGTAAATATTGAAATTTTTTGTGTCATACGAGTAAAAACCCCGTAATTGTATTAAGAGCATGCATATAAGTAAGCTCTTGTGAGTGGCCCACTTTTGAAATTTTAATAACTTAAATATGGTAGAAAATTACAAAGATATATGGCATTACAATCTACATAAATATACAATTAAATATTTAATATACACTTTGTAACATCTTATAATTCAAATATAGAAGTTTTTCTGCATTGGAATTAGAAAACAGTGACTTGAGTACTTTCTAAGTCGTGCATTTAAATATGAAGTTTCTCATCATTAATCCAAAATGTCTCTTATCAATTAACTGATATAGTTTAGATTTTTTTTCCTTTTTTAATATAAAATAATTCATTCATGTGTCTCTCCAACTAAAAGCCTACTGAGAGTTGCTCATTATTTGAGTAATTCCAATCTAATCACGAATATCACCCCAGAGATCACTCCTTCGCTTTCTTGAGTCTCGAATTGTCAAAAATAACTCTTGTGTAGTCCCAATAATCCCCTTACATAAAAATCTATCTATAATAGTCTCATTTTCTTTTCATTGAGTTCATTGTTAACCAATTGAATGCATGCACGTTAAAAACCAATTTAATAACCTTCCATACGTCATAACGAAAGTCACACGCTCTTAAACCTTTACTTTACGGAAATCACTTGATCCCAAATAAATTACTAGCTCTAAAACCACATATTAAGGGACGTATACCGCACCTAGAGGCCTAAGTTGGACCCAATATGTACCACAAGTGAATAACCACCTACTAAACCAAAAACATTTAAGCTAATGTGTAAACTTCTCATTCATTATTTATGTATAAATACTATAATTAACTATTGAGTACCCAATATGTGAATTATTCCCTATGTTAACTCCCAAAATTGATTAGTTGTCTTAGGACCACAAAAAAAATGTAACCAATGCACACAAAATTGCAAGCTCTACTTATGGGAAAAAAATTGGAATAAACATATTTACTATATAATCACATTCTTGGGATAGCTCTTGAATTAAGATTTGATATAGTTTTTTGATTTTAAGGGACAAATATTTAGTGTGATGGGAAGCAACCTAGCTAATAAAAAGCAAATATATTTTGCCAAAAAAAAACAAAAATTCTTAAATACCAATGACTAGCGCTAATAATTATATTTAAGTGTCATATTTGACAGGAGAATCAAAATCAAGAATAAAATGACAATAGTTTAAAAATAATAATAATAATAATAAATAATTTTTTTTAATAATCTAATATTTTAATCTAGTATATAAAATAAAATAGATATTTTTATTAAAAATTATTAAGTATATAAAATAAAATAATATTTTTTATATTAAAATTTGTGTAAAATAATAAAAAAATTTAGTTATTATTATTATTATTTTAAAAAAAATATGATTTTAGTATGATTTTGAGATCCAAATCAGTCCTATTTGATCAACTATAGACAGGTCAGCCCTACAAGGGTCTGGCTCAAATAATTCACTCAAAATGAAAAAAATTCAACATTTTTTATAAACATTTATAAAAATGCAAATATAAGCAACCCATTATACATCAAGAAAAATAAAGGTTACGTTCATGCACATAAATATGTCTATGGACTTCAAAAAATATATGAAATTTATAATAACGCTGAAATTACTTTTAATCGACTCGAGCCTAGCTCACCATAGCTCAAATCAAGATCGAAAAGCTTTTAACGCGAAAAGAGGGCAACTCATTGCTCAAATTGAACTCGATAATGTTTGCTAGAACACTCGTACGGTGCATAACACCTTTGGGGACCAAAATTGGTCCCCAATATACAATGATTGATACCTATCTAAACAAAACCCTAGGCATGAGTAAAGACTATTAATTACATATTAACACACAAACTTTACGACGCATCACAACAAAATTTACAATTACAAAGGCCTCGGCCAATAAGTACTACCAATTGCGTATTAACATCTAAAAATATCAAATGTCGCGAAATTCTCAAGAGCATGACAGCAAAGTTTTAAATAACAAGGCCATCTTATATGAGATAATATGCATATATAATTACAAAAATTACATGCATTCCATTGAAATATACCCATTTTATACATTTGATACTCGAATCTCTAATATTACGTATTAGTCACAAAAAGTACACGAAATTTATAACTCGTGCCATAAATTTCTAACATGTTTGTAATAAAAGTTGTGATTTTTATATAATTTTTGTAGACAATATATAGTATTAAAGATTTGAATATAAAATATTTAAAATACTTCAACCAAATTTAAAGTCAGAAGCAATTCAACCACATTAAATTCAAGAAATGGCGAGCAAGAGACATGAAATTACAAGAGAATCCCATCACATTCACCAAAAGGGAAGATTCTATTCTCATCGATTCTCTTCCTTTTCCCCTTCAAGAGGGCATGGAGAGGGGAGAGAAGGATCCACAAGAAGCTAAGCCTCTCTCCTCCATGGGAGACAGCTATGGCATGAGAGACAACCACCTTCACCAAAAGGGAAGGAAGGGCGGAGCGGGCTCATTAATTCAATGGATTAGGGATCATAATCGAACACATATATAGAAAATGGACCCGAATGCGCACACCCGCCGGAAACCCCGCTCCCGGATAGCCGGAACCTCAGGTTGGCGTTCCGGTGACCACTTTATTCCCTCTCACGCTCTATCATTCCTCTTCTTCTTCCTCCTCCCCCCCCACTCTCTCTCTCTCTCTCTCTCTCTCTCTTCTGTCGTCGGGTCTCGGACAGTGAAGAACTCTAGTAGGAGAAAAGCTGGGATGGAGTCAGAGTGCGGTATTCTTGGTTACGACGCAGAAGAAAACGAGCGAGAGAGAGAGAAGTGGGCCGATTTAACGTAGCAAATGGAGAAGAAGAGCGTGAGAATAGAGAGAGCTTCGTATGAGGAAATTAATGGCGACGGGCTGCACCAAACTTACCTCCGGAAGAAGAAATTTAAAGCAATATTAAATGCATCGCAGGAGGCAGCCCGACGATAGTCGTCTTGTCTCTCAATGTCAGCAAGCAACCTCAGCAAATTTCATAAAGCAATGGAGGAAGAAGAAGAAAAAGAAGCCGAGAAGAGAGAGAGAGAGAGAGAGAGAGAGAGGGAGAGAAGGGAATCGGTCAGCTGACGTCGATTCTACTCCATGGCAAGCATAACCGCCCATTAATGGCAACGTGTACATGAAACAACAAAGCTCAAGCTCATCTGGACGTGAGCTAATAGAGATGCAGAGGGAGAAAGAACAACACAACAAAGGAATTTATGACCAAAAACTTCATTCAATTCCTCCCCCCCCCCCCATCATCACAACATGCCCCTCCTTCACATGAATTCATTAATCTCACATCATCATATATATGCCGCCAATGCTAGAGAGAGAGAGTGTGTGAGTGAGAGAGAGAATTTTGTATGCACTCCAAAGCTCGCAGATTAAGCATCAAAATGCACAGAGCTGCATGAACGACACGTTTTGATGAATCCATAGAATGGTGCCATGCTATAGTGGAAGTTTCAAGAAGAAGAAGAGGAAGAAAGAGAAGGGGAATCAAACAGTGATTTCTCTAATACCCAATAATACAACAAAAAACCAATGAGCAATGGCCCATCCATCGATCCTCATCCCCTTTCTCTCTTAACATCAAAGTCAGCTAGCTACCATCTCAACTAAGAAGCAAGAACAAGAGCTACCCATTATATATGAGAAGAAATAGATCATAATGATGAGAAAAAATTTAAATAAAAACCTAATAACTCTCAGAGGAGATCGATCGAAAGGGGAAGAGAATAATAATATATATTACGGCAATTTCTTACCGAGCGTGTGTTTGTTGTTGTGCATCCAGACCTTCAGCACGTGCCGTTTGACGCTGGCTTCGTCGCAGAACCGCTGCACGGCCTCCTCGTCGTGCTTCTGGATCCGCCACCCGACTCTCTCGGCGAAAGCCAGCATCTTGTCCTTCTGCTCCGGCGTGAACTTGGTGCGGAACCTCTTCTTCCCAGAGGACGACGACGGCCCGACGCCGCCACCGCCTCCAAGTCCCATCGACACGTCCTCCTGCTCCTCCCGGCCGTACCCAACGCCGGACGTGGACGGCAGCGCCAGCGGCAATGGCCGCTGCTGATGCTGCGCAGCCGCGGCGGCCGCGGCGGCCGCCGCAGCCGCCATCTGCTGCTGATGATGCTGGTGCAGGTACCCCGCCGGCGTCCGGTAATACGGCGAGAACGACTGGTGGAACCCGGCGGCAGCCGGTGCCGCGGCAGCAGGAGACGCCTCGCCGCCGTCGTTCTCCTTGCGGTGGAAGTTGCGGTGGCAGCCGCACGCGGCGCAGCGGAGCCCGTCGAGTGTGCCTTCCTCGCCGGCGGGCATGAACTCCCCGCAACCGTCTACGGCGTGGCCGCCGATGCCGACGGCGTGGTTCTTCAGGCACTCGCGGTAACGATTACCGCCGGACGCTGCCCCCTTGCGGCTGCTCGACCCGCCAGCGCCGTCAGCCCCCGCTGCTCCCCCGGAGGCTCCGGCAGCTCCGGGCTTCGCGCGGCCGGAATTTCCCAGTCCGGGGTCGTAGCCGGGAAAACCCATCTCCTCGTCGGCCTCATCTTGGTCGTCGAAATCCATTTGAGCGGGATTAGCTCTCGCTAAGAAGAAGAAGATGAAGATGATAATCGTAAGCTAATTAAAGGAGAGAGCGGTTTCCATAAATTCACCTCTGTTATCCGCTCACCTCCGGCTCGATCTCCCTTCGCCGATCTCCAGCTCTCCTCGGACGACAAAGAAGTCCCCGCTTTGCCGACTAATCTCGGTCTATTACGCCGCACCTCATCTTAAGCCCGCTCAGCTTCCCTTCTTTTTCCCTTTTTTATTTTAATTTTAATTTTAATTTCTAATTTTTTATTTTAATTTTAATTTTTTATTTTGACTTTTTTCTCAAATTTCTTTTACTGTTGACATGTTACTGTTTTACTGCTGTTACCGGCTGTGAAGCGATCAAAGGCATCGCGTCAAATTGAATTGACTGCACTTCGCTTTCACTTTTAATTTTTTTTTTCCATTTATACATTAATTATTCTCAGCAGCAAATTTTTAATATTCAAACGATTAATTTTACTCAAGATTTCCATGCCAAAAAAAAAAAAATTTATTTGTTTATTATTAGGAGTCTATTTATTTGTAAAATTAAATTTAAATAGCAATATTTTTTATTAAAAATTATAAATAATGTGTAATAAAATTAGTTATTATGATGGAATATGTGATGGATAAGATATAAAGTTAATTATTATGTTGGGATATGTGAGGGATGTGATATAAAGTTGATTATTATTTTAGTAATGTGTGTAGGATATGAAATAAAATTTAATTTTTAATATTAAATCAGGTTAATTTTCAACGGTCAAACACATGGGGCCTAGGTGGTGAACATAATCAGTCACCTTTGTTAGTTGTTGAACTTAAAAGACGTGTTATATAAACATGATATAAGTTAATACGTTGCAGCAGAAGTACGATCTAAAATTAGACAGAAAACTACGTTGTGATATCCTTCAAATGAGGGAGAAATGGAGGAAGTTAGACAATGAATCAAGCAAGCAACTTTGTTTACATGAAGCAGTATGAAGATAGTGGCTTCATCGCTCTTTTGCTCTATTAAGATAATATCTTTATTGTAATTAATCGAGATGGGCTAAAGACAGAACTCGGAGAAGTTATTGACATGAATGATTTGAGTCTGACCAAGAAAATAATCAATATAAAGATTAAGAAAGATTATAAATAGGCCGAGATAGAAGATGGTGTAAACTCTGTAAGAGTGCACTTTTGATTATCAACAAAGTCATATCCAAACATCAAAGTTTAAAAGAAAAAGATGTTAAAGATTTCATGCTTATTTACAGTTAGAAGAAGATACATATGCACGAGAATTAATATTACATTTTCACCGATTCAGTAATCAAATCCAGGTAAACATTAAGCTACTAACGAAGTTGCGAGACTCGAATCTCTCTTATAAAAGTCAAACATAGGAGATTATTGTGAGACTAATGGAAAAGGATTGAAGAGAAGTGAAATAGATAAATTGTCAAAAATTTCATACTTGAAGACTTGTTAAAAACAATGTTTTCGATAAAATATAAGGCGTTGGAAGCCTAGATGGGAGATTAGAAGTTTGGTCTTTATATGGGAAGGAAATTCTTATGTCGAGAAACTTCAACAAATCTAGACAATGTTCTCTGAACTCTATAGGGCCTTATGAGCCAGCCTCTACCTCAAAAAGGGACTTCTAAAATGAAATAGAGAATCAAATTTTTTAGTCGCTGCCAATTTCTACTATAGATTGAGACGAATGTTAAGAGGAAGCTAAGCTATTGTGTGAGATTCACATCAAGAGCACTTCATGAGATTCATACTGGCAATGGAGTTCAATAGTAAAGCACAATGAACTCGTATAGTTGACCATCCAAAAAAATTAATGCCTTCTGAAATCCTCTTATTCGGGAAAAATGAATGGAAGAGAAATCATCTAAAACTTCTTCGAATTTCAAATTAAGAAATTGAACGTGCTTTTCAAATTCAACTACTAATCTGACTTGTGGCAATTGTATGAAATTCAACTCACGTTAAACCTCTTTTAGTTGTCAACGATGATTCTCTTTAAGGTGCACAAATTCCAAATTCTAGGTAGTAAAATTTTAGAGTTTATACTTGATAATTTGTCAAAAATACAAAGTTCTTTCAATAATTATGATCTTTAATCAAGTTGCCAAAGGTTTGTTCGATTCCTATTGGGATTTCTTAGTTGTCTCCTCCTACGGCAACATGTTCAGGCACACTAAGAATGTCTTATGTCGAGCAATTTTATATATAGTTAATTAAATTAATGACTCCGTGTAGAGAATGCGATAGCTGATCATTGGGATAGAACATTGTAGTTTTTCAAATCTTCCCCGTACTTAATAGAAAAAACATTTACGACATTATTAAAGTAAGATAAAAGGAAGCAATGATAGAAACATTGATGCCATTAACAAGATGGCACAATATTTAATTCGTTCACAAGTTTCAAAATAATTAAAGAAATTATTCGTCTTTAACGCATATTTGATACACCCAATATCATATGTTCATGTGCTACGCAAGTTCATTGGTAGCGTGAGGGATCGTCCATCAATAACTGGCGTATGAATAGACTCGAACAATTCAACATTATTTGTGCATAGCAAGATATCAGTTCTTCGTATACAAGCAACGATCGACTCACATGCCACAACCAGCACTGATGGAAGATGTCCCGATTGATCAAAGGCATCACAACAAATCACATCTCGGTCAGGTGTGGCTTATTTGGTTGGATCGATGAAATTCCTACTCGGGTGTTAATCTCTCAGTAGAATTTTGATCTTTTAAATGAATGTCAGTTAATTATTTTAGATCAAATCCTTCGACAACCGAACTTGATCTACTAAAGTTACTTTGGTCAAATACCTAAAAAAATAAATTTATTGTGTATAAATATTAAAACTATAATAATTTATTTTACAACATGCTTAAATATTATCACAGTTTCTTATGCACCAATAAAAACCTATTGTTTTCTTTTCTACGGAATATGTTTGGAAGCAAGACGGTTTTTATTTGAATCAAAGTTTGAATTGATTATACTACGAGTTCATGAGCTGATTAGCTCTAAAATGAATTATCGCATACGATGTAACATTAAGTTGAGCTGCTTACTTTTCTCCTCTCGAAAAAAAAACCAAATTAACGGTTTCTTAAAATTTTAAAATCAAAACAATATAAATCATAAAATCGAAGGGCCCTATTCCTTAATTTATTTAAAAAATATTCGGTTGGAAGATTAAATATCATTCAATTAATTTTAAATACGTATTTTGTATTCAAAATAACATTTAATAATATAAAAAATATATATATTATCTGATATAGATCTTAATTGCCCATCATAATATTATTTCATTTATTCATACACAAATATCAAAATATTTTTATATTAAAAACTTTTTGCCGAATAAATTAATTAAATAAATTAACGCAAATATATCTTTCAGCATCAAGAATTTAATAATTAATGATTGTTAGCGTTTTATATAATTTTTGAATCTTTAGTTTTTAATTTCATATGTCTCCTATTGTTATACTTTAAAGTTATTTTTATCATTTTAGATGATTATTATAATATTTTATAATTAATAAAGTAATATAACTTATTAAAATGATTCAAAACTTTATCAATAAATAATGTTATATATAAATTAAATAAATATTCGTATTTTTCATTAAATGCATACAAATTAAACAAAATATGCATGCTTTCCATTAAACGAATAATTTTAATTAATGCATTATATTTATTATGTAAATTGTTTCTTTAATTCAATATATGTTGGCTCACAATTTATGTTTTTCATGACTAAAAATTTATGAAAAAATCAATTAGGTTTTAATTAAACTTTAAGTCCTAAATTTAGGTGAATATTGAGCTTATGTCTCAATTGGGAATTTATTTTTTAATAAAAACTTAATTTGGGGAATTTACTTTTTTTATTAAATTTACTCTGCATTTATAGTTTGGTAATATTTATAGAAAATTACATAAATAATATAATATTAAAATAATATTAAATTAAATGCTCCTTTAATTATATTAAAATTTATTAAGTAATTTTGATAATTATATAAATATATATATATATATGTATATACTTTTATGTAGAAGGTAAGGTCTACTTTTATCACGAGGGGTCTATTTGCTTGAAAAATTAATTTAATGGAATTAAAATTAAACTTAAATGAAGATATTTATTTTATTTAAAATTATGAATAATGTGAAATAAAATTAATTATTATATTGAGATATATAAAAAATGTTATATAAGTTAGTTTTTCTATTAGTGAAGCTTCCTCGCTGATCGCTCGGTGGACGTAGGGGATTTTCTCCTTAAACCACTTTAAATTGTTGTGTGCTCTTCTGGATGCCCCGAACTCTCTCTCTCTCTCTCTTAAAGCTTAACTGACAGGCTTACCCTGCCGTGCACCGCTGTCTCTCAGAACTTCTCTCTCTTTTTTGGTGTTTCTTGGGATTCCCTACATCCTACGTCAACAACTTTTTGTGCTTTCATTGAGACCTTGAGAAGATGGTGGCTAGGACGCGCAGAACCAACTCCGCTGCTCGCAGTATACATGCGGGAGAACCTTCCGTTCGGGCGCCGGACGACAGAGCTTCGGCCTCAACCTCTTGGCGCCACGCCGAATCTGCTTCCTCCTCCAGGGGTACCCGTGTCTCAAAACTTCAGGGGATGCTCGTGAATCTCACCGACCTAGTCACTGGCCTCACAGCCCAATAGGCAATGATTCTCATGCAGACTCAGCCAGTGTGCGCAGTACTTCCTCTCCCGCCGGTCGCGGCGGCTCCTGCACCTCTCCCGCCGGTTGCGACGGCTCGAGAACCTCTTCCGCTAGTTGCGGCAGCCCAAGAACCTCTTCCGCCTGTAGCAGCGATCCCTCCTCTGATCGCTGTTGATTCCTTAACTTGATTGGTACCTTCATAGGTGAGTTCTAGTTTAGACCATACCTCATAAGCCGTATTGAGATTACAAATGCGATTGAATTCACTTGGAGACAATTCGCATTGTAGATGATTGAGTGCTTTGGCATTTAATTGTGCCAACCTTTTTTCTTCAACTTCTAAATCGGCAAACTCCTTAGGAGTGACTTTGTCTTCCTTTTTGAGAATCACAAAGGGCTTCCTTGTGACTTCCCATAAATCAATGTCCATTCCTTGCAAGTAGATCATCATCCTTTTCTTCCAGAAATTATAATGTTGACCTTTGAAGAGAGGTGGACGATTTGATATGGGTGTAAGATGTTAAAAATAAAATTAATTTTTTATTTCAAATTATATATATAGATGGTGCTAGTTTAAAAAACAATAATAATAATAATAATAATAATAATAAATAAATTTTTTAATTATTCTACACAAAATTTTAATATAAAAAAATATATTATTTTACTTCATATACTCAAAAAAATTTAATAAAAATATCAATTTTATTTCATATTCAATTTTATTTGATTTCTCTTCCAATAAGGATTTCAAAATTACATCGAACGAATTAACCGATCGAGTTGAACCAGTTCTATTCATAAAATTAAAAAAATATTTAAATTTGATTAATTAGAGTAAAGTAAGTTTAGAAGTTGAAGCAAAATGAATCAAGTCCAACTTTTAATCAAATTTATTAAAGTAGTTCAATCATTGTGAATATTGAATAAATGACAATCATTGTGAATATTTGTAAACCATGTATAGTACAAATTAATGTAAGATAATTTATTGTTATTATGTAAAATTATATATTAATAATTTAGTATAAATTGTAAATATTTATTTGTCAACATATTATTTAATATTTGAAGCATAGGCTTTTATACGGGACTTCCCAAAAAAAATTTTATTCCAAATGCTGATCCATTGCTCTATTTTTAGTGCTTGTTTGTTTCACGCTCAATATAAATATGAATATTCAAATTTAAATTATTTCACATTTTATATATTTTTTAATATTAAAATAATTTTTTTATTAAATTTAAAATTTTAAATATTTTTTCTCCTGTCTAAAAAAATTCGAACCAAATGAGGCCTTAAAAGCATCTTTAAAGGAGAAGTATTTATGTACAATAAGTAAATATTTGAGTTCAAGTTCAACCATAATATATATATATATTTGAAGTTGAATAGAATTATGACTTTAAAAATTATAATTAATAAAATAATTATTAACATTATAATTGTGTAAGCTCCCCAAATAACTTTGAATGCAAGTATAAAGAAAAAAAATTAGAATAATTTGGAAGAGTTAATACAAGAAATACCTTTAAATGAACATGTTGGAAGTGTTGATCAGGAATTTAATAGCATCCATTGTGGATATAGTTTTAGAGAGATAAATGACGAAGGTAAAACTATTTTAGAATTTTCTTCAGCATATAATCTTGTAATTGTTAATATTTTATTTAAAAAGAGAGAGAAGCATGTTATCACATACAAGAATGAAACTTCAAAAACTCAGATTTATTTTCTTATAAGGAAACGAGATCGCTTAGATTGTAAAGATTGTAAAGTCATTCCAAGTGAATTTTTAACACTCATTTCTCTCTGATTTAGAAGTGCGTTAATGTCGAACAAATAGTTACCTCTAGCCTTCGAAGGGATGTCCAAAAATTTGAACCTCGTATTACATTTAAAATTAAGCCATATTTGGCTCAATGTACTTAGAGTTAGATAAATTTTTCTTTTAATAATCGATTTGCCTGAAATGAAATTAATCGTATTTTTTATTTAGTCTATGTGTATATTTAATGTCTAAATTTTTTTATATACAATATGCACATATTGTAGGAGTTTATTTTTCACGAAATTATGATGTAAATGCACATGTATGTATAATAATATATAATCTGATTCCATGACATTTTAGTTAAATATTTAATATTCAAAATAAACATTTTAATCAAACAAGATTACTAATTAAGTTCATTTCCTTATCAAATTCCACCCAAACTCAATTTGTGCCAAAAAAAATTAGCTTCAAGTTACAAATATAAAATTATTTAGGCAATTTGCTTATAATCGTTTTTATCAATTACCTATTATTATACTTTAAACTGTAATTTTTAAACTCTTTTACTCAAATTTTTAATTAAAATTATAAAAAATTATTAATTACTTATTTTATTTTAATTTTTAGATCGCTATTTAAAATTTTGAAGACGTAAGTAGAACTTAAAAAAAATGTAGGTTAATCTATAATTATAGATAAATTGTCTATTTTTTTATTATAAATTTATGTAGAATATAAAATAATATTAAATTTTTATTAAAAATTACATATAAGTTAGAAGTTAATTAGTATTTTTTGTATTAAAATTTTTTTTTGTAACGTAATTATCAGTAACATGTAATTTTACAGCTGTTGTGGAATGAGAAAAAATAAAATCAAATTCATACACCTATTTTTTTTTTATTTTTTAATTATATATTAAATTTTTTATTTTATATTATAATTTATTTTTTCAAATTTTCTAAATAGAAAAAGTTAATTTTATACATGTATTCATAAAAAAATTTATGAAATTTTACATATACATGTTATTAATGATAAATAGTTAAATAATTATTTAAAAATATTTAAAAATTTTAAATACATTATTTTGAAAGATTTAGGAATTTAAATTATAAAATAAAAAATAAAAAAAATAATATGAATTAAAAATTAAAATATTTATGTAAATTTCTCAAAAAATAAATTTCTAAAGGGGAAATTGAAAAGCACCAGAAAATTAAATGCCGGGCGAGCTACGTGCGCTCCGCCGGGCCGTTTCCGACATGCGTATGACGCGGCCCGAGCGTCAACCAGCATTTAACACGATTGTCAGGCGCTGAACCCGTTTATATTCTGGACTCCCATTTCCATACTATTTACAGTTTTACCAAACTACAATCCTTGCTCACATACGCAGATGAAACTATGAATTGACGCTTCTGCCCCCAAGCCGTAAATGTCGGTCAAACTTTGACCGCTCCGACTTACAGACTGGTCAACAGTTGACCCTCTGCTCGAGGATTAGCCTTATCTGTGTGAGGAGATTACGCGCCACAAACTGCGCTTTTGGAGCTAATCTGATCTACTGTGGTCCACGCCATGGCCTGGCTTCAAGAAATTAAAATTCTTTTTAATTCTTTTTATTTTAATAAAATAAAAAAAAATATATAATGATATAATGTTTAACTTCTATTTTGTGAAAAAGAGTTTTTTCTGAATATTAGGATGTATAATTTCAAAATTTAGTAAAAAAAAAATTAATATTCATTTATTATGAAGCAATTTTAAGCCTGTTGTTATTTTCCTTAAAAAAAGAAAAATTAATGAAATAAAAAAAAGAAAAATTAAAAGCTGGAAAGATAATATCATAAACGCAGAGAAACACGCACGCCTCGGGACTTGAAAAGGGAAGGCGGTAGCGGCCAAATCCGTAATCATCAAACAGATTTAGTTAAATATCATGGAGGGTTCAAAGTTTATCTTAAATATATAAAAATTAATTTAACAAATTATTTTTTCATTTCATAAAAAAAAAAAATTATTTATTTCTCAACGTCATAATTACTTTTTTTTACCATACTTAAAAATTAAAATAAAAATAATTTAAATTTAAATTTTTTTTATTATTGAATTATTATAGAATCCTTTTGCATTTTTAAAATGCACTAATAGTAATAATTTTAAAATTTCAAAAAAATTGCACATATAATGTTTAAATATTTCTATGTTTATGTTATATTTATAAATTCAAAATATATATTAAAAAATATATACATATATTTTTATTAAAGAACTGAATGGGGATGAAGAATTAATAATTGGTTATTGTTGGCTAAAAAAAATATTCCAAATGAGAAAAGAGAAGGCACGCTAATACGCTATGCAGAGAATGGCTTACAACTAAATAATAATAATAAATAATTTTTTTAATTACTATAAATTAATTTTAATAAAAAAATATTATTTTACTTTACTTGTTCAATAATTTTTAATAAAAATATTAATTTTATTTTACATCATATACTAAAATATTCGAATTAAATATTTCGATCTATAATGTGAAATAAAATTAATATTTTTATTAAAATTTATTGAATATATAAAATAAAATAATATTTTTTATATTAAAGTTTATATAAAATAATTAAAAAATTTTTTATTATTATTATTATTAATTTTAGTCCGGCTTCATATGTAAGTATAGATAGATATTTCAAATAATGATCAATTAATCGAATAAGCAAATCACAGAAATTTTATTTAAAATATTAGAATCTCAGTATTTATCTTTTAAGGAGAAATCGTGCGGTGCGGGCGACGTGGAGGCCCGAGCAAGACTTGGGGAGAGTGTTTGGTGTTTTGATCGATGCATGGGATGGCGTGGAGGGGTCATGTGATCGGGTCCAGGGCCGTCGGGGTCGCACTGATGCGACCCTCTGGTGCCGTACGTCAGGCCTGTCATCTGGCAGGAAACCGCAGGGTAAGTTAAGCCAAAGTTGATGAGAGAGAAACTAGAGAGAGAGAGAGAGGGAAGTTGTAGGAATTTTCTTTGACATAGAATAATAATGGGAGACTAAAATCTTGTTAATCCCAATAATTAAGTAACGATCAGCAATAATTATTGAATATTCTCTAAAATAGAATAATGAAAGTAAAATCTAAGTCCCCCAAAAATAATTAAAGATCTTCTTCCCAATATTGTCCGTACGTGAGTCACGTCAATTTTTTTGGGTTTTATTTAACACAAATAAATAAATAAAAATTAATTAAAATAAAAAGAGAAGGGAAAATTGCTGCATAGGGGAGGGAGGGAGGGAGAGAGAGAGTGGCAGATGAACAGTGGAGGGGCAGCGGCGGCAGAGATTCACCGCCGCTGCACGCTTCTGAATTCTGATTCCCAGCTGGGCTGAACGAGGAACCCACGAACGCCGAAGCGAACGGGCCGCGCGGATCGCCGGACGCCCGCTCCGTTCCGTCCGGCGAGCGTCCCGTTCCGTTCTATTGGATTCAGCGAGCGAGCGAGAGAGAGAGAGAGAGAGAGAGAGAGAGAGAGAGAAGGGGAGGGTTTTGCGGGCAAAAGTGAATTGAGATGGCGACAAGACGACTAAAGCTTGTCCGGCCGTGATTTCCATTTCTATTCCATGCCAGCTTTTGCTTTCTTTAAGAATTATTACGTGTGAATTTTGAATTATTTCAAATTATTTTTTTAATATTTTCATCATTTTATTAAAAAACAAATAGTCAATTATATTCGCATTCCCCTCCACAAACAATTATCTCCCATTTTTTTAAAAATTATATATATTTAGGTAACTAAATACTAATTAGAGTAAATTACATTCAAGTCTTTAAATTTCGTTTGGTTCGAACTTTTTTTTTTAGTCACGAAAAAAAAAATATTTTATTTTTTAAATTTAATGAGAAAGAAATTTATTTTACTATTAGAAAGTGTGTAA
>KZ451979.1:681217-740146 GCA_002786265.1 Apostasia shenzhenica
AAATATTGGCCATTAAATATTGGTCATTTTAAATATTGGCCATTAAATATTGGTCATTTTAAATATTGGCCATTAATCTTGATGTAATAATTTTGGGAGTGAAATATGTAATAAAATTTACTTTAGGGAGGACAAAAATAAATAAATAACTTTGAGGGTGAAAAATGTAATAAAGTTTATTTTAGGGGTGACATAAGTAAATTTTTTTAAAATTATATAGTATATCATGAGTACTATTTAACAATAGCTATAACATCAAAATTAATTTCTATGAAATTATGCTACGTATAAAATGAGAATTTTCCTTTTTTTATATTTATTTCAACAAATGAAGAGAGTTCCTTGATCTTCTTGGGATTTCTCTATATATATATATCTAATTCTTATAAGTCATTTCTTTTAGGGAGCGTTTGGTTCAGTGTTATCTCAATGTCAATGTTATTTAGATGTCATGTTATCTAAATGTCATTGTTATTCATCAATGGACATTTATTTGGTTCAATATTATGATATTAAAAAATATCAATGCTATCCAAATTATTTTTATTTAGTTGAAAGTTATTGACATTATAATGATAAATTGACGGTGTTATCTTGAGATGTCGCCCGATTTGGGGTGACATCTAGATGTCAACGTGTAATGAAATTTTTGTAATTAATTATAATATTATTTAAAGATGTCATTAAACCAAACAATTACTTTCTAAAGATAACATAACATAACATTGAGATAACACCGAGCCAAATGCTTCCTTAGTAAAATTTACATAGATATCAGAAAATCTTGGCTACATTTATATATTAATGTGTAATACTCAACTTATAATGTACATATAAAATAATTCTCTTATGTGTGATTCGAATAATAGTTTGATCAACTTTTATGTTATCATAAATTTATCATATAATTGAGATGCACGTTAATGCTTGGAATGATAGATAAAAAAAAGTATATATATATATATATATATATTTATTTATTTATATGAATGTATGTAAATAATCAAATTTTTATGATATATATATATATATGTAACATTTTTTTTTTGTATGTGAGAGAAGTTGATATAGAAATACATATACCTGCAAATCAAACAAATCCTAGTTAATATGCATGTAATTAAGCATCGATTAAATTATATTTCTCAACGAAACTTCTCAAAAATATAAAAAAAATTACATAATTATATTTCTCAAATTAAATTGCTACCCATACACTAACAATATAGGAAAATTCGGGTGATAAGATATAATAGAAGATAACAGAATACTTCTCAATTGATCATAAATGAAACTTAAAACAACTTAATTAGATACACTAATACAAATGCAAACTAATAAGCGCAGTTATTTGTAGATTTCATAGAGAATTCTAGAGATATATTGAGCATATAATATGCTAATATATATACTTTAAGCCCATCATATTTTACCCACTTTCTAATATTAAAATAAAATTTTCTTCCATTAAACTTAAAGAATAAATATTTTTTTTTCTTGTTAAAAAAAAACTCAATCAGCATATGGTGAGCACAAATTTTTTTTATTTCAAAATCACTCAAACCCCACATTCCACTTTAAATGATTTTCCAACATAGCTAGCATTAACTAATTATGATTATGAAAAAGTTAATCAATAATGAACAATTTAGATCTAATTAATTTGATCACTAATTAAATTAACAGTCAAAATAAAGGAGTTTTGCATGAGAAGAATTGAAAGAAAAAAGAAAAAGAAAAGAGACGTATGCTCATAAAAGGCTTCTTCCTTTTGTCTCCTATACTTGTAACTCTCGGCCATCTCCCTTCACCCTCCATTGATCCTCTTTTCCTTCCCTCTATCTTTCATTGTTCCCTGTATGTTCCACCTTCTTTATACATTACTGATCATATTAATTGTTTAGCTTCACTTTCCCACATTTGACTCACACACACTCTCTCTCTCTCTCTCTCTCTCTCCCTCTTTGTCTCATTAAATAATACTGTAGATTGCTGAGTCTGAGCTTGAAGATGAGACAAGGAGAGAGAAAGGAAGGAGATGAGCTTTCTTTGGTTTCATGATTAGTCACGTCCTTGTTTGGCTTGACATATTCATATATATGCTTTTTCTCCCCCTCCAGCCAGCAAGCCCAATCACAGGTGTGCCCACCGAGTTCAAACTTCCAGCTACAAGGAGAATAATGGTTGGGCCAGGATCCAAAACCCTAACCCTAACCCTAACCCTAGCACTGTGTATTCGCTTACTTCCACGCCTCCTGTTGCACTTGATATTTGCCAGCATTTGATTCCGGGTGGAAGCAGCAGCTTGATTCGACTCCCCCTGCCAGCTATATATTTAATTAACATCTACAATATATTTATCTAAATTTATTTTCATACATTAATATTATTAGAACATTCTCTAATACCCTTAGTCGAACAACACTCTTCATATCCTCTATACTACTATGTCAACTAAGTATTTAAGGCGGCATGGGGGTCCACTGCCTAATAATCGTCCTTTGCAGGAATAGACGTCAGATGTGACAGACTGTATCTATTATGTCTCCTTCTCTCTAAGTTATAAATAAGAATGAGGAGAAGCTCTGATATTCTTTCTCGGGAGAAATTACTCTCTCTTTCTCTCGAGAAATTACTCTCTCTTTCTCTCTTGTACTTAATTATTCTCTTATTCGGTCTCAATTTAGAGACCCTTAAGCCTTGTAAGAGAAGAGATTCGATTAGTGGACTTAAATCGCCTAGACAATATCGTGATTTTTCCCCTGGATATTCCGGTTTTCACATAAAATTATCTTATTTAATTCTATTTAACATATTTTTTATATCAACAAATATATATAATATTTATGAACATATATATATATATATATATTTATATTTATATCTGATTAAGACTATACGTTTCTGCCACCATTCCTCCATGCTGTTTTTTATGAGCATTGAGCAGTGCCTCATGTGAGTATTTATCTTCTTTCTGTTCGATCACGCGCGCGCTTTAATTTATTATCAGCGAAAATTAAATTAAGAGATATATCACTTCACCAAAAAAAAAATAAAAAAATTTTAGAGTTAATCGCCTCTTACGACATTGCCTAATTATCACGACTTAAAACGTGGATATTCGGACATCAAAACTGAGAGATCACTAAGCTTTTTTAGAACCGGATGGGATCGATCGGCCGGCTAATCCACTTTAATCATGAAGGGCCACTCCGTTGTTTGATCTGTTTGTTCATAAAATCGAAATAACAGTTGAACTTATGACCGATTAAAATTGGACTGACTAGAAAACTAGATGGACTTGTCTCATTGATCGATTGATTAAGATTAACGAATATGCAGGCCGACTTAATTGACAAGTGCTTGTATATTAATATCATTTGATATTATGTCATATATATATATATATATAAATTATCTAGATGTGTCATCTTAATTTAACCCGAGTGAGAATTTTATAATTAATATTATTAAATTAAATAATTATTTTTTTTAAATAATATAATATAATATATATAATTGCCTTCTTATATTTACTAATTTTAATTTAATTTTTTTAAAATAATTTATAACATTTATAGAGTTAAAAAAAGGAATAATTACATATAGTACACCAAAATCTGACAAAAACATATATTTCACATGTTTTTAAAAAAACTTACAAAACAAATTATTAATACATTTCTAAAAAATGTTACTATATTGCGTATGATTTATAGGTTCATAATAGAACCTTTTATATCACTAGTTTAAGTTTTAAATACATAATAAATATAATTATTCTGTGAAAATTAAAACTTTTGGAGTTTAGGATTTATGTCTTAGAATTTTAGAGTTTAGAATTTATCGTTAATTTAGTGTTAAAGTACTTTTTAAGGCATAGGATTTAGTATTTAAATTTTATGCTATTATCTTAGGGTTTAGGAATATTTAGAATATAATAAGATTTTATTCAAAAATAGTATTGAAGTACTTTTGATCTTCGGTTCAATTTTGAGTGAGAGAAGGAGAGTGTGTGAGGCTTATCTCTGTGCATGCACATTATTTTACTTTATTTATACGTTATCCATCCATTCTTAGTTAATTACGTTATGCACACTCAAAATATTATGAAATCTTACATACACATACTTAAGTTAAAATTTAGTCAAAATTTATTTGAAAAGAAAAATATTTCGTTAGTAAATTATTAAAATTATATTTTTATCCTTAATAGTGCATTTTTTTTCTTCCTCGATGTCACACTAAAGCGCTGATCTGTCCTAAAATCAATTCACTTCGTGGATGTTTCCTTCTTTTACCACAACCTAAACATCAAAGTTTTAAGATTTTCACTCAAAACATATTTAAATATCCTTAAAATAATATGATGAACGGTTCAGATTTTTTGTAACCTAACTATAGTTATGTTATTGGAAAATTATAATTGCTCATTATAACTGAAATAAGTGAAAGTGTGTGTATGTAAGATTTTATAATGTTTTGAGTATGCATAGCGTAATTAACTAAGAATGGATGAGTAACACATAAATAAAGTGAAATTGTGTGGCATGTAGGTAATTATCCTTTGATTTTAATAAAGTTAAAATTAAATTTGAATAGAGATATTTTCTATTAAAAATTATGAATGATGTGAAATAAAGTTAGTTATTAGGTAAGAATATGTGAGGGATGTGATATAAAATTAGTTATTATATTAAGATATATAAGAGATTTAATATAAGTTAGTTAAAAATTTGTATTACTTAATATGAAAGTAATAATAATTAATTACTAATTAGCCTAATTTTTGGAATAATTGAAGCCATTTACTTTTTAGGCTAAATGTATCCATGCATGCATCCATTAATTCTCTGATCTCTAATTAGCTGAAATATTTTTAAATACAAATTTTTGGAGTTACATAAAGATATATATATATAGAATTTGATATAAAAATTAATTAAAAAAATTGTTCGACAAATAACACAATAAATCAAACGATTATTTTTTTTAAATAACATAACATAATATCAGGATAACATTGAATCAAATGTCCTCTTTGATATATCACTAATTCACAGTTTTGATTACAAGCTAATTAGTTTTAAAAAAAAGAAAAAAATACAAACTATTTTTTTTTTCCAAAATAATTTGCGACGAGGGTTACATTCCACATGTGGCAGTTCATAATTGCATTCATTCCCCGGCCAGCATCAGAGAGCCGCTAGTTACGCATAAGTCTGTAAACGAGTTGGATTCGGATCAGATCAGCTTTGATTTTGATTAAGATTCACTTAAATTCAGATCAGATCATTCATCGAATCAGATCACCTTTGACCTAGATCAGACTCGTATTAGATTCAGGTCGAACCAAATATCGGATCGGATCGGATCAAATTAGTCTTCTTCTAAGTACAAAGAACATTAATTTCATATATACAATTTTAATTCATTTCAAAATAAATAATTATTATATTAAATATAAAATTAATGTATTTAACTTTTAGCTTATCGATAAAGATTGCAGAGATTAACGTCTACTAATCAAATGAGGTATCTAAATAAGAGAAAATAAGGGCTCTAAATAAAAGTAGTGCAACATAACAGTTACAATAATTTGCTAATTTGAAGACAAAAAAAGAAATGAATAATTCGAATACTATGCAAATATAACATTTCATTTTATTTTAAAGTCGACGCTCAAAAAAGGAACACATAAATGTAAATGAACCTTTGGCAAAAACTAAATTATCTATAGTGACTTATCGTGTCCGATATAAACGGGGTTGAATTGTGATTGATCTGTTATATGACACAGAAATAAAATAATAAATTAGTTCAGATATTAGATTCGATAAGCTGAAAAAATAATGTATACAATTAAATATATTTTTGGATTGAAACTCGAATTAGATTAGGTTAAAATTTGACTCATTTATAGGCATGGTCACACATGCACTATGATACACCACTAAAAAGGTTGTAAAGTCTAATTGGATTAAGTGACGAGTCATAGTTGAATCAGTTGTTGAACTGAGTGAAAAGATAAATCATTATTTTTAGGGTAAATTGTAAGTAGGTTTCTGTTGTTTGATCATATGTGCAAGTAGGTCTATTTTTTTCAAAATTGCTCAAATTGGTCCATCAGTTTTAGGTAATGTGTAACTAAGTCCAAAATTCAGATTTAACAATAAAAAACATATAACATGATATTTTTACCTTTAAAATTCCCTCTTTCTCTCTCTCTCTCTCTCTCTTTCTGGCTGCCGGATCTCGGCCAGCTTGTTCTTCCCCTTGCCGGCGGACTACAGAGTCGCCGCTGCCTTGCTTTGGAGTCCGAGCGTCGACATCTCCTTTCCAAAACGCCGCTGTCGATGGCAGAGGAGCCTCGAAGCGATGACTCCTCCTGCCACTGTCCGAAAGCTCTCCTATGTCGCAGATGACGTTGTAAACTGCCAATACTTCGAGGAAGCGCTTTGTGATGCCGGTGACCTTGGCATAGAAAAAACAAGCCACCTGAGAGGATGATGGGAATTCACGCCAAGGCGGAAGCGCGAACCAGAGCCTGCTCGCCGAGAGGGGGGAGGGCACGCCTCACGCTGTTGCTCTTCGCTACCAAAGCCCGCCGGAGGAGTTGCGCTGACGTGCAGGAGTTCTGCGCTACTCTGCACACGCAACGCCGACTGGCTTCAGTGATCCGCGCCCAGCTAGCTGGCCGCAAGTAGGCTACCTAGTTCAGCACAGAGAGAGAGAGAGGACACGTTGTTAAATCTAAATTATGGTTTCGCGCCCAGCTTCGAGACTCCGCTGCCCTTGGCGATCAACGACGGCATTTTGGAAAGGAGACGTCGACGCTCGGACTCTAGAGCAAGGCATCGACGATTCTGTATTCCGCTGCCGATGCTGTTGGAGGTGCCGACAAGGGGAAGAACAAGCTGGCCGAGATCCGGCTGCCGCACAGAGATAGAGAGAGATAGAGAGAGATCTTGAGGGTAAAAATATCATTTCATATAATTTTTTTAATGTTAAATTTGAATTTTGGGCCTAGTTGCACATTACCTAAAACTAAGAAACCAATTTGAGTAATTTTGAAAAAACTAGACATACTTGCACATATGATCAAACAACAGGGGCATACTTGCAATTTACCCATGCAATGAAAAATTGTATCAAAAAAAAGTGTATTGTCATGCGTATATTTACATTCATATTGAAAATATTTTTATAGCATTTTGGAAGTAGTATATTCAAAAAAATATAGCAAAGTATTTCATTAAAAAAATAGCAATGTTTGTCTATAAAAAGTATTATCACACAAGTTATATTTGAAATATTTAAAAATTTAAATTGTAAAATAAATTAATAAAAGTTTAATAAATTGTTGAAGGATATTAAGTAAACCTAGCCAAAATATGTTGAAATATTATAGTCTTGAAATCACATTATTTTGATTCTCATCATTTCCACGTGTCATGGTATTTTTTTATGGATTTTGTTTCTGAATTAATTTATATATATATATATATATATATATAATTTTTTTCATAATTATAACAAGCTATATATGATATACATTGTAATATTTCGTGATCTAAATATTAAAAAATTAATAAATTACATAACTTTAGTATTTTTGAAGAGGCCACCCATCCTGATATTATTCCAACAATTAAACACACTTAGCTACAGAGTTTCTCATTAATAATTTCACAATTTTTCTCTAAAAAGCCCCTATGCCAGTTGAGATCATTTTATTTGCTCATAAAACTCAGGAACTTTCGTCCTTTTCTGATGTTGTACGATTTATTCTTGCCATATTATAACACCGCGTAATCTAAAGATAAAAGTATTATCTGCTTTGATTTCTGAAAATACGTAACTTAAGTGTTTCCTAGGAGGTCACTCATCTCAGTACTACTCTAGTCCAGGTACGCTTAATTATAGAATTTCTGATCAAATGCTTTTATTATTTAGAATCGCGTTACCGACTTACACTGTTAGACTATTTATTCTTGTGCCGCTCTCACTCCAATAATCTCCTTCTTAAGTGACATCACTCACTAATTACAACTTACTCTTTTCGACTAAGTGCGTCACATACGTAGTATTATTATGATAATACAATAGATTTATTTGTAATGATCAGATACTTGTAATATTCATTTTCTCAAATAAAAATTTCACTGTATATATATATATATTTCAACTTTTTTTCTTTTACATTTGTTTTTGTTTTGTTTTTATTTTTTTTATTTTTTTATTTTTTTATTTTTTTTTATTTTTTTTAACTCATACTCGCAAATGATTCGTATGGAACAGGCCCAAAGCCATCATTACTGCTAGCAATCTTATTCTGTCATGGGCCCAGTAGCCCAATACGGCCCAGTCCAATGGGCTTTCTAGAGTTAACTGTAATTTGTGCACATGCATGGAACAACTTTGTGACGCCTGCACAGTAGGCCTGTCAATGGATCGGATCATGACCCGATCCGATCCGAGTTCCGATCCGATTAAACTCCCAAATGAATTTTTTTTGACCCACCATTCCGCCCCGTTTACTGACCCGATCCATCTACAAATAAATGGATTGGATATGGATTACCATTGACCCGACCCGTTTAAAATCCGATCCGTTTATGTAATCTAATTTGTAGTTCATACAGGGATATATTATGGCTAATAATCTTCTTGTTGGAAGGCTCAACTAAAAAGCGTCACTATAATTAATTAATAAAAAATTCTTATATATTATATTAGTATATTATAGTTTATAGTGCTCAGTTTATATTTCATAATATATATGTATATATATTACAAATATTGATTTTTATATTAAAATATTTAATTAATTCATAAAAATATAATATTCTTCCCTTATTTGATTTCCAATAAATTTAACATTATTTTAAATTTAATTATTAAAATTACTTAAAAATAACTACTTTTATTGTAAATGGAATAAATCCGAAAACCTGAGTTCCGAACCGATTCGATTTCCAACCCGAGAGGATATGGATCGACCATGACCCGATCCGATGTATAACCCGATCCGACATATATGAATTTGGATCTGGATCGGAGTCAACCCGATCTGAATCTGATCCATTGACAGGCCTACTGCACAGTACATAAACTGCAGGTTATTTAACTCAAATTTTTTTATTCAGATTAATTTAATGTTTTTAACACGAAGTCACACATAATCAACTAGAATTGCACGTTAACGTATTCATTCTATGTAGCGCTGTAAATGAACTGAGTGTTCGATGGATAGTTCGATGTTTAGCTCGATAAAACTTATTTGTATTTGGTTAACAAATAAATTTAAATATAATTTTAAAAGCTATATTAGTAAATCAACAAGTTAGAATATGCTAGCGTTTATAAAGTTTAGTATATGTTATTTAATTGTTAATATGAAAAAAATTCATAAATATAAATTTGTTCGTAAACACATTAATAATTTTGTGATATATAATAGCTCATTTGTGAACTATATGAATCAAACCTAAATATGCCTTACGTTCACGAACCAAACTCGAACGAAGTTCAAACAATCTCCAAACGAGTTCAAGTTCGATTTTTATAAACAAATATGAATATAAACAGACTACTACTCGGCTCAGCTTGTTAACTTATGACCCTAGTTCTAAGCAAATTAACTAAATTTATTAATGTATTTGATATGCATAAATAATAGTTAATAATTAGACTTAGAGATCCAGTTGAAATCGAGCTAAATCAAACCGAGTTCAGTGAATTTAAATTAAAGAATAAAGAAAATTCATAGTCTAAGTTAAAGTCAACTTGCTGGAGCTTTTTTTTTTTTGATATAAACACTAAAATCCTGCTTGGCGCGAGAATCAAAATCAGGATCAAAATGGTACTAATTTAAATAATAATAATAATAATAATAAATAAATAAAATTTTTTAATATTTTATATATATTTTAATATAAAAAATATTATTTTACTTCACATAGTCAATAATATTTAATAAAAATATCAACTTTATTTCTCATTCTAGATTAAAATACTCGATTTAAAATTTTTTGTGTTAATCTGGATATCTCTTGTTCAAAAATATCAATTTTATTTCACATTTTATACATATTCAATTTTTTTGTGTTTTAATTGAAGATAATTTTGAGTGGAGCACGAGCTAATGAAAACTTATGAGCTAAAATGAAATATTAAAATTATATTGTATAGCCTTTACCTCATATTAACAAAAGTATGGTGGAGTTCACATTAAAGTGTTGTTTAGCTCAAGTTTTTTTTTAGATAAGAGAAAAAAATATTTTATTTTTTAAGTTTAACAGAAAAAAAAAATATTTTAATACTAAAAAAAATGTAAAATATGAAATATTTTAAATTTTAATATTCATATTTATATTAGATGTGAAATAAAATTAAATTTTATAATTAAATTTTGTGTTGAATAAAAACCAAATAAGGCAAAGGCTATTTTTGTGATATAATGTCTTTCAAAGTTTTTTTTTTTTTTTTTTAATGTCTTTCAAAGTTGACTGCATGGGGATCTAAAAAGAGCATAGACTTTTATATTTGGTTCACATTGGTCTTAGGGCTACAAAAGTTTAGGCTTTGCTTGAAAGATAAGCAAAAGGTTGATTGTTATTAATATTATAATTATATATATATTTTTATAACTTCAAATATCAAAAATATATTTTCTCATAGTACTTTTTTTTTAATGAAATGTGAATTATATGGTAACCTAATTATTGATTTTTTTTCCCTAACAATTTAAAATTTGAATATTCAAATCTACATTAAAATTTGAATAATCAGGAGTATATATCATGAATTTATGAATATTCAAATCTAATCAATGCATATAAGTACTATATATTATGCATGGATTATTTATACTATGATAATGTATCATATTTCATGATGTAACTTGAAGTGTAATCCAAGTTTATTATTAAACTCAATATAAAGTAAAACAACTAGTAGGCAATTTAAAGTGTAATCCATGAAGTATATATCTTAATTAATGAAATGTCTTATATTAGCAGAAATCACATAAAAACAGTCTATTCTTGTTGACGTAGGATGTAGGAGATCCCAACTCGTGGACGAGGCTTGATTGAACTCTCGTGTCCGAGGTTTGACAGGGGTCAGAAACCTGCGAGAACAGATAGATGAGTTAGTAAATAAATAAAAGCTAAACGCCAGGTAGGCGCCACGTGGACGGCAGAGATGCAGCACTGGAACTACGTGTTAACAATTCTATACCTAAATAAGTGGTACTCAATTATTATATGTATGTTAACTATTATAAAATTAACTAGTTACATATGTTGGATGATTAATTAAATATATTTTTTTATAATGTACCGTTTCTAATCGATATATATATATATGCTTATTTTATTAATGTTGACATGATTTATAGTGTCAATCAAGTTTTAAAATTGGGTAGTTTCATATATCGGTTTCGGTCAAAATCGATCCAAAAAAGTACCGAGTTTTGATTTCAATCGAAACTAGCAAAACCTAGCCAAAACTTGGTCGAAACCACCAAAACTCAATTTTCTCCCAAAAAAATTCAATAATTATCATAAATAAATTTAATTTAAATTTATAAATTTAAAATAATTTATAAAACAATTGAAACTACCAATACCGAAACAGTCGAAATTGCTGAAACTAATATTTTTATCTTGTGATTAAAACCAAAACTGAAACCGAATTTTAAAACTTTGACGTCAACGAAAAGCTAAGATCACGTTAAGGTACTGGCACAAACTAATAAGAAAGAAGTGAAAAGTATTTCATACTTAAAATGATTTATTGTAAAAATTATCTAAAAATTTCAAAATCACCAATAGAACAAAATTTATAGTAATAGGACAAGCATATAACAGAAAATTTTAATTCAATAATATGCATCAACACTAATGATTAATGTATTTATAAATTTTAAGATATGGCTGTATGGGGCCCACTCCTTAATCATCCTTTATAGGAATAGGTGTCAGATGTGATAGACTAAATCTATTATGTCTCCTTCTCTCCAAGCTATAAATAAAAGGGAGGAGGAGAAGCTCGGGGGAATTCTGATCTCTCTAGAGGTCTCTCTCTGGCTCTCTCTCTCTCCGGCCCACTCTTTAGCTGAGCTGCCTCTCTCTCTACCTCTCTCTCTCTCGTACTCGTTCGGTATCCATTTAGAGACCCTCAAGCTTTGTAATATAAGGGATTCGATTGGTGGATTTAAATCGCCTAGACGACATCATGATTTTTTCCCCGAATACTCGAATTTCACCTAAAAATTATCTTATTTCATTCTATTTTGACATATTTTTTGCAGCAACAAATTTAAATAATTTGATCTTCACATAAAACAAAAAAATGATTTCAATTACATCAAGGCTCATTAAAATCAACCAAACTTTGTTTAACTTCAAGTTAATTAATTAATTTTAAGCTGATTGTAATTGATCACTTATCATCCATATGCTTTGAATTAAATATGTACTACTTAAAATACAACATATTTAGTAAGAGTAATTTTATTTAACTCAATATTGATATAGGTCTCTGATCCAACAAACATTCACAAAAATAAAAACATATTTAGATTTCTCTCCCTAAAAATTATTTTGATGCAAATCTTTTTTTTATAAATTATATTAAATTTGATTAATAATAAATTATTTTAAAATTTTAAAATACATATTTAAACATTAAAAGCACTTTTATTTAGTTTCAACTAAAATGTAGTTGCTAACTTTTTAGTGTTTTACCAGTATGCCTTTGGATAATTGTGATTGTTGATTTATTTGACTTTTAAAATATTATTTTAAAATATTAATATGTTTATTTTTTTAAATTTAGAATATTGGAAGAGTGAACAAGACACATCAAAAATTTAATTTTAAAATTTTTAAAAGAGTAAGAAGGAATAACTATAATAGTCTTTTAAAAAATATAAATACTTCAAATTAATTAAAAAATAATTAAGTCTTATTTTATTTGTTATCACGAATAATTATTAAAAAAAATAATTACCTACATGCCACACAATTTAATTTTATTTATGTCTTACCTATTCATTCTTAGTTAATTACACTATGCACACTCAAAACATTACAAAATCTTACGTACACACATTTGAGTTAAAACTTAATCAAAATCTATTTTAAAAAAAATTATTCTATTAGTAAATCATTAAAATTATATTTTTATTCTTAATGGTACATATTTTTTCTCTTTCTCAATACCATATTAAAGCGTTGATTTGTCCTAAAACCAATTCACGTCGCAGATGTCTCCTTTCCTTTCTTTGCCGCCACCTAAACATTAAGATTTTAAGATTTTCACTCAAAATATATTTAAATATCCTTAAAATAATATGATGTACGGCCTAAATTTTTTGTAATCTAACTATAATTAGGTTATTGAAAAATTATGATTACTCATTATAATAGAAATAAGTTAAAATATGTGTATGTAAAATTTTATAATATTTTGAGTGTGCATAGTGTAATTAACTAAGAATTGATGGGTAAGGCATAAATAAAATTAAATTGTGTGGCATGTAAGTAATTATTCAAAAAAATTATGGCAACACTTTAAAAACCTAAAATTAAAATCAAAATTTTTAAAATATTGAGATTAATTTGCAATTCGCCCATTTGTAGTTCATTCTTTGGGCCGCCACGAAGGTCGTGTGCCCGGCCGGCCGGCCGACGGAACCCAAAAAGGCCCCATCAGTCCTCACAGTAGTTGCAGGAACTGTCAACAGAAGTCGTTGACGCCGGCGGCGACTTTCGGACTTTTGTTTCTCGCAGAACCTCAGCGGCCCACTGGGAGAAGAAGAGCTCGTCGTGGCCGATCTGAGCGTCCTTGTGGAAGGTGAAGCAGCGGGGTTTGTCGTCGCCGAAGGGGCAGCTCTGGCCGGCGGGATCTCTCCACTGACCCTGATGCCTCATGCCGGACCAGTCGGCCAGCCACTGGTAAACGTACTGGCCGGCGCCGGCGAGCTCCAGCCATCCCTTCGGGAAGAACTCCAGCACGCTGCTGTTCTTCTCCATGAAGATCATGTTCGTCAACTGCGCCCCGTGAGGGGAGACCAAGATGTCCGTCTCGCTCATCAGCTTCACCTGTATATGGGGGTCAGACTGATCCGAGTTCAAGCAGCGCCATGCACGGCTCAAACTCGGCTCGGCTTAACTTGATTCGAATTTGAGCTGGCTCGAGTCTTAATTCTTAATTGAGTTAACTCAAGTCCTCTAAAAATTAATTTTTTTTGTGTAAATTACACCCAGGTCTCTGAGTTTAAAGCTTAGTAATGCGTACAGGTCCACATTTTTTAAATTATAACATCGCGATCATGAGTTTTTAATAAATTATCAAATGAATATTTTTTATTAAAATATTTTCAAAATTAACATTATATGTACCCCCTCTCTCTCCTGTTGATCCTTACGCGCGTGAGGGACGGTCGCGGCCGTCAGCGGGTGGCACGCGCGAGGCCGCAGGTTGTCCTTTGCAAGCGCAAGGATCGACAGGAGAGAGAGAGAGAGGGAGTATAATAGTAATTTAAAAAAAATAATAATAAAAAAATAAAAAGGACTCATTTAATAATTTATTAAAAACTCGAGGACCCTGATGTTATTTTTAAAAATGTAGACCTGTGCGTTATTAAGCCTTAATCTCAAGGACCTGAGTGTAATTTATCCTAATTTTTTTAAAGAAAAATATCATTTGTTTGTACTTAAAATTGAATACAAGTAATAAAATATTACAATAAATGATTAAATATATTATTTATATATAAAAAATAACGATCAAACTAAGTTCACTATAGCTCATAACTCGGCTCAATAAATTTTTATTGAGGTTATTCCAAGCTAAATATCAAAACAAAGAATAGGTGAGATTATCAATCTGCGACCAAAACTTTCATCCCAAGTTGTTGATTGATTATGAGTTAATAGTAAATAGATTCATAATTTAAAAAAAAAATTAATAAGATTTTGAGATTAATATTTTATTTCAATCAGTTACTTTTTATAAGTTTTAACCAAATTTATTTCTAAATTATAATTTTAAAATATAAAATGATAAAAATACATTTTTTCTTCTCTCCCTTCCCCCCATTGCCTCCCGCACGTGTGCCTCTTCATGTTTTGGTCCGTAAGCCTAGCTAAGCTCGGTCAAAGTTCGATTTGACTTAGTCAAATCTCAGTTAATTTGATCCATGTCAAACACGACCCGTCCATTGCCTAGGTCTACTACTCATATCTCAAATTTCTAATTAATTATCTTTATTGATCTATGTTATTTTTATGCTAATATTAAACTTTTCTTTTAAATTTATTTATGTATCTGAGATGTAATTAATGATAAATTTACACTATGGTTTATATTTATAAGATATGTTGATTTGTTGCTGTTATTATTAGATGAGTTTATATAATTTGATTGATGATGTGTGTTATTTTGTAAAGTTAAAAATAATAGTTTAAATTTTTAACATTAAATATCTAATATATTAATTTAACATCAGTTAGACATTACTATTCACTAATTTGTTTAACTATTATTTTAAATTAATGTCTTAGGTAAGATATTATAGGATTTTAGTAATTACAATTTAAGGGGCGTTTGGTTTGTTGTTATCTTGGTGTTATGTCATGACATCTAGATATTATTTTTTGACTAATAATTTTATAGAAAATTATTTAAAGATGTCATTAAACCAAACAATTGCTTTCTCTAGATAATATAATATAACGTCAAGATAATATTGAACTAAACACCCCTTAAATAAAATTATAGTAATATGTAATTATGGAAGACATAGATAGCAATATAGAATGCTAGAATGCCTAGAACTTAAATTTATGTTTGGATATAAATTTCAGGCCTTTTGAGTCTGTGGGTAGCTCGGCCCACACATTGGGTGGGTTTGGTAATAAAAGTAGGCTCGTAAGCCGGGCTAAGCCCGGCCTGAGCCCGATTTGACTTAATCAAAGCCCGATTAAACTTGAATCATATTAAATCTGGCCCGCCCATTACCCAGGTCTAGTGGTGAGGTTGCTACAAGGAAAGGTTAGAGAAAAACAAAGTATTTTGGTTATTTTATATTTAGAAATTTTAATTTTAAAATAAATTATATTAAAATTTATTTAAAAATATAATTGAAATAAAATATCATCTTTAAGGTATTTATTAAAAATATTTTAAAATTTTAAGCCTACTTGGGATCAGTCTCAAACTTTAAAAATCTCAGTGATTTTTACTCAAAAGTTTAAAATTTTAAAAATAGCTTAAATTTTAAATGAGTCATTTTAAACAGTTTAAAAACTGCCTAAAATTTTAATAACTGTTATGATTTTTTTAAAACTGTTAATATATGCTTTAATCTAAACAATAATTACCAAACACAAGTTACCCAACTTTTATTATTATTATTATTATTATTATTATTATTATTATTATTATTATTATTCCCCTAATTTAGAAGTCTGGGTTAAAATTATGTCTATACTGTTGTCACTCTTTGGGATCACTCAAATATTTGATTCAGAGTTGACAAATTTTGATTTGAACATCGAAATATATCCACTTGGTAAAAAAAAATTTAGGTCAACTCGAATTTAAATTTTTTTAATTGTAACTCAAATCTAAAATTGAACTAATCTCTAAAATAAATGATTTTGATTTTGAATTTGACTTGACTCAAAATTAGTTCAATGTCACACGTAATGCAACTGCAAACTAAAGCATATTGTAAAACAATAATTGCATATTAAATATATTTTTTACATATTTTATATTTGATAAATTATATTCTACATATTATAAAGTATATATAAGTTATATTTGAAATACAATTGTAGGATTTCTAATATAATATTCTTTTTATCTAAAAAAAAAATATTTTTAGTAATTTATAGCTTACACAATATAATAAATATGTATAAAGTGTGATATATTAAACATGTATATCTAATATGTAAAATAATATAATTTACTATAATATAAAAATAATTATTTTTAATTTCAATTTTATGAGCAGAACTCATAAATGAAAAATTATTTGATAATTGTGAAAGAAGTAGGCTTTTTTTGAAGATAAAATAAATCTAGAAATAAAATTAATTAGTTATATTGGCATGATAAAGAAATTAATTTAATTATATTATTAAAATGGTAGATTTATTTTAAGATATATGTATGATAAGAGATAAAATTAAGTATAAAATTAATATTTGTATTAAAAATAATATATGATAAAAAATAAAATAAAATAAATTTTTTATTATTTATTTTTTATAATAAAATAAAAAAATATTTAGTTCAATATTATATATTTTGGTAGTATTTCATATTATTTAGAAGTCTCGATAATTAAATTTTTTTATTTATAAAATTATAATTTTTTATTATATTATATACAAATATTATCAAATTAAATAAATATAAAAAAATTATTAAATTAAATAATTATTTTTTATAAACAACACAACATTGAATTAAACGCAATTCAGACCATTCTGGTCACATGCCTTGAAAGTAATTTCGTAATATAATTAAAGAAAATATATAATATAAAATAAATTTAATTAATTTATTAACAATTATATAAAATATTAAATAAAATCATTTAATTTAAAAATTTATGTTCTTAGAAAACGGAAATCTTGACTACCAACCTGATGACAAAACGACAAGTTATTCGGCCGGGCGAGCCTAATCCTGCAGCCTTCCACTTTCCGGCACTCCCTCGTGAAAACTCCGGCGACCGCCGTCTCATTTTTGAACGACCTCGCCCCCACCCGGAACAGCAGCGTCATCCTTATCACCCTTGTACTCCGTCGAACTACCCCAGCGGCGGCGGCGGCACCCCCATCCTCCTCTTTTCTCGTCAAATTACAATAAGCTCTCGCTCTGCACCTTATCATATCATACACCTCCTCCTTCCTCTCCTTCGCCATTCCTCCGTCGTTCCTCCGGATGACCACCGCCTCCTCGAAACAGTTCACTGCCGCCGGATCCTTCCCTTCGAACCCTTCAATCCTCACCGGCGCTCCGGTCGAAGCTTCCGCCACAATCCTCACCCAATTCCCCATCGTCTTCCTCGGCTCCCCCCAGTGGAACAGAACCCATCTCGCCGGAGCCTTGCATCCGTTCATCGCGTGCCAGCGGGCGAACGGCAGAAGAGCAGAGAGCCCGTGACATATATTGTCGTAGTCGTAGTAGGTGTCGGAGATGAAGGTGAGACCCCGACGGATAGTAGAGTTCTCCGGCAGGGCCTCGCGGTAGGCGAGTGCATACGTGTTTCGAGCTCCGTCATAGGGATCTCCTGCGGCTAGGCAAAGGAGGCGGCCACCAGAGGCGGCAGAGGGGAACCGCATGTAGGCCGGCTCGCCGGCGGCGTCGGAGGAGTCGGAGAGGGAGCTCATGAACCAGGTGCTGCCCTCCATGGGGTGGTCGGAGAGGCGGAGGTCCTTGAGGGGGAGGAAGGTGGTGGAGAGGCGGAGCATGGAGATGGTGCGGTTGGAGAATTGGGAGACTGAGGTGCATGGGAGGGGGAGATAGGAGTTGTTGTAGTAATGAATTTGGAGGAGGATGAGGAAAATGAGGAGAACGGGGGAGAGGAGGAGGAGGAGGAGGAGGAGGAAGGAGAACTTGGGGATGGTGAAGGGAAGAAATGGGGATTTTTCTCTGGAGATGGGTGAAGTGTTGGGTGATGTGGAGTTTGTCTCCATGGTATTTGGGCTAACTGGGGAGGATGATATCCCATGTCCCTGTTTTAAAGATGAGAAGGGCTCAAAATTTTAAATTGCTCTTAATTAATCTCTAATGTAATAAACTCTGATTTAAATATAAAATTATTTTTTAATATAAATTTATTAGATTAATAATAAAAAACTTCATAGTTAAGTATAATTGAACTGAGTACGTAATACCTGATGGTCGGATGGTTGACTTTCAGAAAAGTACTCAGATTACATAATTTGTTAAAATCAACAGACAATAAATTTCTATTTAAATTACAGAATATTATAATATTATATTAGAGCCAACCTCCCACCATTTGTAAAACTAAGGCTAGTGGATCAAAAATTGTAATAGTATATATAATATCTCTACACAGGATCAAAATCAAGACCAAAATGGTACTAATTTAAAAAAAATAATAATAATAAATTTTTTTAATCATTCTACACAAATTTTAATATAAAAAATATTATTTTACTTCACATACTCAATAATTTTTAATAAAAAAATTAACTTTATTTTACATCCTAGACTAAAATATTCAAATCAAGTATTTTGATCTAGGATATGAAATAAAGTTGATATTTTTATTAAACTTTATTGAGTATGTGAAGTAAAATAATATTTTTTTATATTAAAATTTATGTAGAATAATTAAAAAAATTATTTATTATTATTATTATTATTATTTTTTAAATTAGTACTATTTTTGTCTTGATTTTGGTTCTCGCGCCAAACAAGGCCTAAATGTCTTCATCTAAAATTAATTTGTAAATATCTACGACCACCTTTTTATCTTTAGGTCTAAGCTTAGAAACATTCTTGGACTATACAGTTAATGTTATTGTTCATTGTGAGTCATCATTATGGTCATAAATAGATTGAAATGCAAGAAAATGTGTTGAAAATCTTATGATAGCTTGTCTTATCAATTCACCTTGTTTAATTTCTTATCTCATTAATGCTAATAACTATCCATGATTATAAATAAATCTAATTAGCTTTTGAGCTTGAAGGATAATATCTTTAATCTCAATTAACTTCTTTTGATATATTTTCTAACATTAAATTAATGCAATGGGTAGCACAAGGAGTCCAAAATAAATATTTTCTTTAGCTTGCATAAGTAATTCTCTAGCTACTTTATAGTTAACTCCATTATTTGTAACAACTTGGACTATTCTTCCTTCCCCAATTTCATCAATAATATTATTCATCAATTTAAAAATATATTGAACACTTTTGTACTTATTAGTTGCATCAATAGACTTCAAAAACACAGCACTTATGGGACGAGAAAATTTATAATATTTCTTCTATTCTAAGTTGCTCACCATCACACATAAGAGCACATACATATTCATCCCAATAAGCCTCATAAGAATTTCAAAAAAAAATAAAAATAATAAGCCTTGAAAGAGTTTACATAATCTCTCAACTCTTCTTTTTCATGTCATGGTAATAAGAAATATTTGCAACATTAAATGGTATATGATTATAATAGAAAACTTTGAAATAATCCTATCAATATATCTTTTTTTATCATTAATTCTTTCATTGTAGCTCTTATTTTGGGTTGGTTTTTTTTTTTTTTGTGAATATGGCAACTAAATCAGGAACTCTATGCTCAAGTGATATGAAGGATGAGTGAAAATTGAAGTTTTTCTCTAAATCATGATGAGTAAAGCTCCTTTGTTGAGAAAAATTATCTCTTATAAAAAATTATAAAAACATGTGGCATAATAATTGAGTTAGTTGATAAAACTTATTAGAGCTAGATTCACTACTCATACTTCTCCTTATCTTTTCAAAAGCATATAGATTTTTACTTTTTTTTATTGTTAATTTTAAATTTTCATACTCTTCTTCGTCATGTGACTCATCATCATCAGTTTTATTTACATATATTTCCTTCTCGATAGGCATATTCATTACATTCTCCTATATTTTTTTCTCACTGCTAACTCTAATTCTTTTTTTTTTCTCTAAAATAATTTCTTTTATTTATTCTTTTAAGTTAGGTATTTGAGTGCATGGTGCTACATCTTTAGAAATATTAGTAAGGTAGTTTTTAAGGCGAGAAACAACATTACTCTTTTTTTAGGACAAAATTTATGCTTTACCTTCCTAGGATTATTATCAGTGATTTGACAATGTTGCCGACTGATATCTAAATTTTCCGATTGAGAATCTGAAGCCATAGTTCAGCTGAAAATATAAATTAAAAAAATATGTAATTTGGTTGTATATAAACCAAGAAAATATGAAAGAATTGCTTTAGGTAAAATTCAAATTTTCAAACGAAAACTTTTAACTGAACAAAAATAAAAATAAAATTTAAGAATTAAATTGAAAAAAAACCAGCCAATCTCAGAGGGAAATTGTGCCTGGAGGAGGCGATGAAGGTTGAAGCGACAGTGGTGGAGGCTACAGTTGATGCGGCGGCAGAGGCCGCAGTTTAGGCGACGGCGGAGGGCTGCGGCCGAAGGAAGGAGGGATAGCTACAGTTGGAGGAGACGCCGGCTACAGTTGGCGGAGGTTGCGGCAGAGGTGGTGGCGGAGGCTGCGCCAGCTGCTGCTGGAGGAGACGCCGACTGAGGCAAGAGGAGGCGTTGGCTTGCAGCCAGAGGAAAGCTTCATACTTCACAGCTCATGCTTCAGCCTTCATTTTCCCAAATATTTTTATATATTATAATCTTTTTGAACAATATTTTAGACTAAAGTAGCATTTTTTTTTGTCATATATTACTTCCACGAAAAATAAAAATTTTAAAAATACAAAAATGTTTATTTAAAATCATTCAACTGGATAATTTTGATAATTTCGACCGATTAAACCAGTAAGTTTCAGCAGAAACTAAAAAAAAATGCTTTTTTTTTTGAATTGGGCCGGTTAAAACTGAAAAAATAAATAGAACTGATAGGTTTTAATCGTATTTTAAAACTTTCATGAAAATAATTTTGCCTGCAAGATCGGCTTTGACTGCCGACATTATTGAGAAAATACCTACAGTATCAGAGAGTTGAATCCGGTGCAACATACTCCCTGAACGGAAGATTGAAAAGAAGATCCGACGCAATCAGTAACCGCAGATCCTGTGTAATACGTTGATAATTGCACAACTAAAAGGACCTCCGGTTTATCATCTAATTTGGCACGTGTCGGAGCAGTTTTCGTCCGACGAAACAAACAGGGACCAAGTAGCTGCCCACTCGCCCACTACCTATCGACCGTTGCGAAGTTTGACCATCCTTTGCACTTGACGTCAGCGGCATCCCAACGTTCACCTTCTAAAGTAATAAATCTGTCTCTCTTGCTCTCCTTGCGTTTGTTCTCCTGGTTGATTTTATCATTTCCTTGCGTTTGGGGAATGATCTTATTTGTGCTCCACTAAGTCGTCTCCTTCTTCTTCTTCTTCAGCGATTTTGTTCTTTTTTCCAACAGGAGTTTAGATTGCACTCACAATGTTCTCGGATGGACTGGATTCTCACGCCCTACGATGGGTTCAGGAGGTATGATTCGTCGAATTACTATCTTCCCTCCAACCTTTTGAACTAAATTTTGGTGAATATTATCATCTTTGGCTACACTTTTGTAGGGCCATCCAGCGATTTCAAACGCAAATTCTAAGTGTGGGATGAATACAGATCAAGACTTCAAAAGCAGCGGCAATGCGCTTGGAATGCCTCCTCCGGAAAATTTTCATACTGGGCATCTTCCAAGTGGATTTATTCCAGTATCCCGCTATGTGCCTTTGGGAGGAGAGAGTGATATTGGTTCTGATATGGATGAATCTTCTGATATTGAGGAAATTCATTCTACTCGGTTCCCTATGGAGACTTCTTTACCTCAGAATGAATTCCTCAAGAACACTGTCCCAAGTAGAGCACTAGCCCCCAATGCTTTCTACAGATGCACGAGCTTTGGTCACCAGCAACATTATTATTCCAGTGATGGATACTCTGGTTATAGTTCATCAAGAGATACTTTTCAGCAGAAAACTTCTTATCCGATAAAACCAATTCCCTTGCGCAGCAGGGATAGTAATGAGTTGGAGGAGCATTCATCAGATTCTGGTGATAGCGTTGGATTCATGGGGCAAGAGGATAGAAGTATTTGTGGAATTGGCATGCCTCAGAGAAAGAGCTATGCTGCAGAGAATGCTTGCTACAGAGAAAAAGCCAGTTCTAAGATCAATAAAACTAATTTAGCACTGCAAATGAATAGCAAGATGCAAGGCTCTAATTCTAGTGGAAGTATCAATGAGGATGTATTTTCTAACTCTGAGAAGGTTGGTATGTATTTAAGTATCAGCTATTTCAAAAGTTCATCCGAGTTTCTCAGTATTATATTTTTCAAATTAATAGAAAGGCCAAGGAATGTATGCGATTTCAATTAACAGCGGTTCTATGCCTATATGTCTTTTATCTGAAGGGATGATCCTAGTGTTTAGAAGAAGGTTTGAGTTTCTTATTGGCAGACATCACGTGGCAATGAAACTACAAGTGTAGTAGCTTTAATAAAAGTAATATAACATTTCCTATTGACTTGAGAATTATCATGTTACAGAAAATATATCTGCCCTGCACATGCCCCTTACCATTGTTGGCCTCGAAGTCATTGTCATTCTTTAACCATATGCTCACGAATTCCTTGAATAAGATTTCGGCGGCTTACTATATTTGTGGTTGCTTTTATCTCATGCTACATTCTATATCCGCTCCCACTATTTGTTCTCTGTAATTTCTTATTATAGTTGTTAGATACTCAACTTGTCAATATAACGTGCTGTGCTGTGTTATTCACAATCTTGTCAGTATTTTATTTTTCATGCAACTATGCAAACAATCATCCAAGCATGAGTTATTTTGTATCTAATACATTAAACTTTTTTGGTTGCATGTATTTTGAAGGACCTAGGTTCCAATCTTCCAACTGCACCACCATTTGATAGTTGTGAAAAGGAAAATGTCCAAGCCACTATGAACTTGCCATCCTTGACGGCATATGGATCGTCATTTTTAAAAGGTCGAGATGGTTCATCAGCCAAAAAAACAATTTCAAATGCTCACTCTAAAACTAAGATTCATGACAAGTATTCAAGGTCTACGATCTCACTACCTACAATCATAATAAGCTGTAATACAACATTTTGATATATGTAATATACTGCATCATCTAAATAGCTTATATTTGATCTATTTTGAAGGAGCGTGCCTTGTGGCTTGAAAGCAGCTGGGAAATCTGGCTCTTTACCAATTCGTGTTCCTAAATTTTCTGCTAGGTAATTGGCAATTTTACCGAGACATTTATCCTATATTAAAGAGAAAGCTGGGAGAATCCTCAGCTCAGTTTCCATGATATATAGTATTTTATTTTCCATATTTATTCCTTTGTTCAATGTACAATATTAACATCTTATTTAGTAGTCAAGGACCTTGGCATTCTGTGCTTGCATATGATGCATGCGTTCGACTATGCCTTCATTCTTGGGCAAGAGGTTATACCGAAGCAACCACCTTCTTGGACAATGAATGTGCACTGCTGCGAGAGGCGTTTGGGTAAGTATTAATTTACATTACTAAAGAACTAAGAAGTAGAAGTTGATTATAGCTGCAGTGCTAACTTAAACAAATTTGTTAGCTAGTACCAAGTGATGGAGTTTTTTTTTTTCTTGAAACGCATCCGCACCCTTGGCTATCTAAATTTTACAATATAACATTTAGTTTTGGCTCTAGATAACTTAATGTGAATCCAATTCTAGACTTGTTCTTTTTCAAAAAAATGCATGAATTTCAAGTGAATGGCATGAATTCAAAAGATTTTCCTAGTCTGATAGGCCTATTGTAAGGTAATAATTACTGCATGTTATCTTGTGAGAGCTAGATATTCTCCAAGTTCAAAGAAAAATTTTCAGCTTAATATTAGCTAATATTATAAGCTTGGAGCAAGATATTCTCCAAGTTCAAAGGAAAATTTTCAGCCTAATACAGCTGACATTATAAGCTTGGTTACCATTAAGAAAGAAGTGAGAATATTGTGAGATTAGTTGGGACACTAGTCCCATTATAGGAGAACTTCAAATATCTTGGGTTTATTGTCCATAGTAACAAAAGCATAGAAGAGAAACTTGATCAGAGATTCATGATAGAATGGTTGATTTGAAGGAGTGCATGAATTTCAAATGAATAACAATGAATTCAAATGATTTTCATTGTCTGATAGGCCTGTCTTAAGCTGTGTTTACTGTGCGTGCATATTTTATCTTGTAAGAGCTAAATGCTCCCCAACCTCAGAAAAAATTTCGGTCTAATATAATGAACAATATAAGCCATAAGAAAGAAGTGAATGTTGTGAGATTAGATGAGACACTAGTCCAATTGCACAAGAACTTTAAGTACTTTAGGTCTATTATCCACATTAACAAGAGTATAGAGGAGTAAATTAATCATAGAGTCATGATTAAATTGCCGAAATGGAGTGCAATAGTTTCTATGCTGACCAACTATGCTATATGAGAATGTGTCTAATAGTCAAGTAGTAGCACCTCTACAAGATTAGTATAGTTAATATGGTTGTGCTTAGATGGATGAGTAGTACTAGAGTGGATTGAAGTAGAGATTATTGTATTAAAAAGTGGTACAAGTGATTGCTATGGAGAATAAGATGAAGGATGGACGTTTATGGTAGTTTGATTATGTCCATTATCTATTATAAAAGACATGCATTTAAGGTGATTTGATTTTGTTCATCATCTATTAACTGCAATTGTGAGGCATGGAGGGGATGGCCAAAATGACTGCGATTTAGTCAATACACATGACTTTGAATCACTTGTGCCTTAAGGGGATGACTTCAAATAGAGATGACTGAAGAAAAGAAATCCACATAGCTAGCTCCAGCTTGCTTGAGATAAAGGTTTTGTTGTTGTTGTTGCCATTAATTTTTTTTGTTGTTGTTTAAGGTGATATATTTTGATGTTACACTTTCAGTCAATCTTTCTTTTTATTTTAATTTTAATTTTAATTTTTTTAGTCAATCTTCAACTAGTGAATTTCATGACTTATCAGATTTATGTGCTCTGAACTTGACATCTTTGGGGATTTAATAGTTGAGTTAAGCAAGATCCTTTGGAATAGTCTTGACTTGGTTGCAAATATAGGATACTAAAGGTACATTAGTTTCCATCAATCTGGTTGATGATGTTAAGCAAATTTGAGGAGATCCAAGTTATGATAAGAAGAAGAGGGAGAGGAAGACCAAAAATAACTTGGTATATGGTAAATTACATTTGATCTTTGCTTGTACAGGTGCCCATATTTTTACACTATATTTTTCTTTATGGTTTTAATTAGCGAAGTTCATCCTTCATGGGATGTCTTTGCTCCAAAGTTGATCTTCTTTGTTTATTTAATAAATAAGAAGTTGAGCAAGATCGTTTTACACATTCTTGGCCAGACTGCCAATGTAGAATACAAGAAGGTTAGTTTGTTTCAATTAATCAGGTTGATGCTGCTGATCATTTAAGTGCACAATCAGATAAGTCAAGGCCTATAAGCATTGGCCACGCTTTTAATTGTGTTTTCAATGTGACATACAACTACATCGCTTTTATATTTCAAGGCATGACAAAATCTTATTTTTATCAACCTTTAAAGCCATGCGAGAATCATATTTGTCATGCAATTTGTTTCTTGCACAAACTTTGAATTTCTTACAAGAAATTCCTTTGTAGTAATCATAAATGGCCTTAATCTCCTTGCACAGCTTGCAGCAGATCTTGTTACAGTCAGAGGAAGAGTTGCTAGAAAAGCAGCCCTCGGATCCTACCAATGAAAGAGTCATAGCAAAACCCAAAAAGGTCATTGGAAAAGTTAAAATTCAAGGTAACAACTACATTTGGACATTTATGCTTCTATTATGAGTAGCATGTAAAGTAATTTATTGTATTCCTCATGCAGTTCGAAAAGTCCGAATGGCTCCATATATGCCTACTGGCTGTGTTGTTTCATCACTGAATTTATCTATGGTGAAAGTACAATTTCTTCGGTATCTTATATTCAGTTTGCATTCAACCATCTCTAGAGAATGGAAGTCTCTTCGTTATGAATGCTTGTTACCATGTTCATCGTCTAAGAGCTCCATAAGACACAACTCAGATTGTTTGCATACGACTTCTCAGTATGTAAAGGAAGATTCACCTCTTAATAAAGTTGGTGTGCGAGGCAACTCATTGCATGACAAAGATGATGGTAAGTGTTCTTAAGCTTTGGAGTAAGGGTTTAATCATGGCCAATGATTTAGAATGGTTAATAGTTCCATTCTTGAAAGTCTTGTTTTTCTTGAAAATCTAAAGCTCCATTCAAGTCAACCCTTTTAATATCTAATCATATAACATTTACCCTGAACTTTACCAGTTGAACGGGTTGAAGATTTATACTATATCCAACTCTTGGTGTAGAATTGGATGGGGTGGAGAATAAATAGAAAGAAGGGGGTAGAGGAGTTCAATCATCATAATCTACTAAATACAAAATGAATAGCATTATTAATAGAGTTCCAACCCATAAAATTGATGGAAGCACAAAATGTTAAAACTTACTAGATGACATAATGATAGGAAGTCAAGTATCTTACTAAAACATGAAAGGAAGAGGGTTACTTGGCCCAGTCCACCATCCTGTTCATTACACATCTTTAGAAACAAAAATGGAGGGCTTGAGCTTTTATTATTTTGAAAATGAAAATTTAAGAAGTTATTCAAGTATATAGACTCACAACAAGGCGGGTAATTATATTGCTTCCTCTTCTTGCCTTGAGGATGTCAGTTGGGATTAGGGGTGTATATGACCCAAACCCGACTTAGGAATTCTGGGTATAGGTCATTAATTTTGATCTATTTATTAAGTGTGGGTTTGGATGGATTAGATTTGGGTTTCCTATTTATAAACATTTTCTCTATAAATAAGTGTGGTTGGCAGGTTGACTCAACCCATTTATTAATCAGGTTGGGTTCGGGTCAATGATCTTGGACCTATTTATTAATCGAGTAGGGTTCGAGTTCAGCTATTCGGGTCTGGTAGGATTTGAGTTCGGGTCTAATCCAACCTGTCAACCAGTTTTGCCACCCTCAAGTGAGATAGGGGTATGTACATCCCACTTGACTTTGTACCATCTTAGTAGATAATAGTCCCTTTGTATTGGATCTCTGCAATTAATGCAATTTAGGCCTAGGCACATTTCAAACAAAAGAATGTTTAATGTATCATTCTCTTTTGTCTTGAGTAATTTGGAAATGATGGGATTTACGTAGGTGGGTTGAATTTGGGACTCTGGTTGATGGGATCTGACCCTGTAGCAAGGACTAAAGCTTTGAGAGTCTGAGCAAGTTGGTCGGTCTTGTTTAGATCAAATTTTTTAATTACCCAAGCATATAACATTTACCTTAATCTTACCAGTTCAACAATTGGGCAAAGGTTGATTATCAAAAAAAAAACTTTTTGGGGCAAAGATTTGCATTTGGTTGACCTGATTTTGACCAAACAGGCTAAGGTGGATTTCGCAGTTCAGTTACTATTTTAACACAGCTGATTAAGTATTTTCATTCAGGAGCATACACTTGCCTGTTGAAGATAAAAAGTTTAATCGAAGATGAAGCAGTGAGAATACACCCTAGTTCTCGTGAAACACACATTCTGTATGTTTACTCTTACAACACCATTTAACAAGTTTGTTCCTTGTAGTTAATATTTGATCTTAATGAATGTGCTCGTCTTTATGATTAGCCATGTGATTGAGTTTTGCGTAAACCTTTTTATTTGTGGCATTGACAGCTTCCCACATAGTACTTCAGATGATTTATCCGTTGACGTGTACGATTCCAAAGGGAAGTTATGTGGAAGTGTTCTGATTCGGGTGGAAAGTATTGCAAATGATTTGGTAAGCATGCCCATCTCCGTGCTTCAGTTATCACTGACTGCAGATAAATCTGAGAACTTGGAACTAATTCCATGCAGAGTGAAAAAACCCGCTGGTGGCCTATTTATCTTGAACCTGAGCATGAACTTGTGGGACAAATGCAAGTATGCATGAGCTACACCTCAAGTTTAGATGACAATAATGCTCTAAAGGTAGGTAAACGCACAATATTTTGTCCCACCCTCCCCATTCCTCTCGACAGACCAAAAGGGAGGAGTATATTAAGTAGTAGAGATTATATTTGATATGTAGATTGCTTAGGCCATACCCAAAGTAAGTGATAGCTTTTTTATTAATTGTTCTGGTAGTTCATGTGGTGCTTATATTTAAGCAGCGAATTAAGTTCATGTGGTGCTTATATTTAAACACATCGATGTTTTTTTTTTTACTGCAAAAAAAAAGAAGAAATTGCATTGGTTCTTCATAAGTAATTGAAGACAAGATTAGTACTGAAGTAGCCACTGGTTTAAAATCATTTGTCAAGCAGTTTTGAGTGTGTGAACATGCATTATCATGATTATTATTTCAGAAGTAAAGAACGACATTTCTTTTGAAATTTCTATGCTTAAAGTTAAGCTCTTCTTTATCTGCATTCAGTGTGGGTCAGTAGCAGAAACAGTGGCATATGATATTGTTCTGGAAGTTGCAATGAAAGCACAACATTTTCAGCAGAGAAATTTAGTTCTGCAGGGTTCTTGGAAGTGGTTGCTAAAGGAATTTGCCCTTTACTTTGGAGTTTCAGATGCCTACACAAAGTTAAGGTATTAATTAGGTATTTACCTTAGCAATGAACCAAAAGAAAAACACCTTATGGAAAAATATTTTCTTTAGCTTTTAAATTTGCTATTATAAATTTTGAAATACTTTAAGAAGTTGATATTTAATCCTACATAAAGTTAACGTATATAGAGTATATACCTAATCTTGCTTCAGCAGAACCTTCATCATAATGATATTAAAATGACTTTTTTTTTTAGTATTCCTTATATACTAAATTCTTCAAGTATTTCAATGTTCTGCCAGTTGGAACCCAATTCTTTTTAACATTGACCTTGTGTCCTTAACAAGAACTTGATGAAAATGTTGTTTCATTATAATTGTCAGATATCTTTCTTATGTTATGGATGTGGCAACCCCTACAGAAGACTGCCTGTCATTGGTTCATGATTTGCTTTTACCTGTAATCATGCAGAGTTGTAATAAGAATGCACTAAGCCATCAGGAGGTATCCACAGTTCGGTTTTCTACATTGTATAATTCTGCTTACATTTGTGAGTTTTGCATTAGATTATTTAGGTCAATTTTTTTGTCATCTTTTCTTTTTGAAAATTATAGAACATGTTTTTTCACCATTCAAGACTTTGTTTAAACAGTTCATCTCATTTACTCTTTGGTAATTTAAGGTTTCATTTCTATAAGATATATATCTTAGTGCTAAGGAACCAAATCTGGAAGAAAAGATTCTTTTCACTATAAATAATAATGGACTGTGTATTTTATTTATAAGTAACTAAAGATGTTCAAGGTTTGGGATTTGTTCTGGGTGAAGATATCTTATGATCAAAATATAATTTTATTGTATTTTCTTATCTAGGGTACAAGTATTTTACAAAATAAAAGAAACAGTTAAGAAAGTCAAAATGTTGATGTTATACTTTTTGGATGCTATCCTTTGGACTTTCCTGGACTGTGTAAGCATTAAAATCTTTTCTCAAATGCTAACCTTTTAGATTTGGATATTTCTGGATTGTGTAAGTATTAAAATCTTTTCTCAAATGCTAACCATTTATTTTCATCCTAGCTAACAAATCTACAAGATACATAAATGTTACGGATATCTTGAAGAAAAATTCTGCTGTGATGTGGTTCTTTTAAGCTTCGTGCAAATGGAGCTTCAATCATAATGTAGTAGTCGGTTTAAGCGAAAAACACCTACATGACTTCATTTTGTGGCTTGCAGCCAGTTTAAAATATCTAGTCAAAAATGCTGGATGATGACTGGAAAACCAGTTAATCAGTGCAGCAAGAGCTACTTCAGTACAAGTGAAGCTAGCATAGATTTGTATATATTCAGCATCAGCAGCCATTTGTTTCACCCTGTATTGCCAAGGACATGGAAGTCGAACAAATAAGTCAAAACTAAAACATAAATCCTCCATAGAGTGCTTCTAAGTTTTAAGAATAATAGGTTAATCTTTTCAATATCAACTTTTGATTCTAAACTAGAAGAGATACACTTGTATGTCCTGCTTGAGATATAGTGGTTTGAGTAACCACCAGTCATCTAAGTGAGGAACGCAACCATTTAATGATAGGAGAGTAGTGGAAACCTTTATGAAAGCAACCATGACAAATAATATGGACAAACTTCCTGATCCTGTCCGGGTCCTGTGACAAAATCTGCCACAGAGTTGAATGCATTCTCAACAGAATGAAAAGGAAATAATGCTTCTTTTAATAAATTTGTGTAATTACAGAGAGGCATTTTGAAATGCTTGCAATGGCCTTTTAAGAATTGTGACAAGGTCTAACACCCAATCAGCTAAGCGAGGAAGGTGTCATAAAAATTTTCGTGAAATGAAAAGTGTCAATTTTTGTTAATCAGAAAAAATTTCAACAAAATATACAATCCAATTCTAAAATGAATCTTCCAAGGAACATTTTACGATCTCACCACCCTAAAAAAGAATATAATTCTTCTTCATGCAAGTTAATTTGATTTTAGAAAGGACGTTTTTAAAATCACTTGAAACCATGAAGGTGTAATAGATCATTAGGAAAACTATCTTTTAGGTAATTCTTCTTTGAAACCTAATCATTTGAAACAAACACCATCAATTTTTTTAAAGCAGCCAAGGAAAATGAACTTTGGCTGCTATTTTTCTCATATTTTATGCTTGTCCTTGTCTAGCTTATACATGAACACATTCCTTGAAATTTTTAAATAATTGACTAGAATCGCATTCTCGGAGAAATGAGGGAGTGCATCGAGCAGGTCCTATCTTTGGTTTTTGAGAATTATAAATCATTAGATGAGTCCTCACTCTCTGGAGTGGCTGAAAATTTTGGGCTTCCAAATGGAGATCCAGCACCAGCACTTGCATCTGCTGTAAAGTTGTATACTCTTATTCATGATATACTATCTCCAGAAGCTCGGCTAAAGTTGTGCAGCTATTTTGAGGTAATTAATTCACTGTGACGAGGCAACTAAATATTTTCTACATATTGGATGTGTGTATCGTTTGTGATTTTTGATGTTATTGTCAGGTTGCTGTCAAGAAGAGATCAAAGAGGCACATACTTGATGCTGATGATATTTTCACCAGCAACACAGAAGGAACTTTACTGGATGTTTCTGTTTCTAGAGCTTACCAAAAAATGAAAGCATTGTGCTACAGTATGATCAAAGAAATTAATACTGATATGGAAATACACAGCCGTAATATTTTGCCAAGGTAACTTTATGAATGATTTAATGGTATGATATAGCTTTGAAATAATTTACTTGTCGGGCATAATTATTTTTTTATCACTGGATCACATTTTGATTCTTAGACTTAGATAAGAATTTGGTAATTGATAGAGCGCAATGGAAAGAAATGATTCATATAGCCGACCCCACCTAGTGGGATTAAGGCTTGGTTGTTGTTGTTGTAGTTGTTGTTGATCACATTTTGATTCATAGGCTCTTTAGTTTAAACCGTGCCTTCAATATTTTTTCTTAAATTTAGAAGGCTATGAAAAGTTCCTTGGTGCTTTTTACAGATCATTACTAGATAGTAGAATACATTATTCCGTCAAATTAATTTTTGAGGTAATGAATTTTTATGCATCATTTAGGATCTAGTATAGAAGGCTGTTATTAAGATGCCAAGATAGATGACATTTTGGGAATGGTCATTGTGGTGGTGTCATTTGGAACAGCTGGTGTCATCTGTCTCCAACTGTAAGCTAATAATGTGCATTGTTGACAAATAAATCTATTTAGGGTATCTTCAATAATAGATAGATAATGCTTGAAGGCTGCACGTTGACAAGTTGGGATATAATGGTTATGTAACATGTTTCTTTTTATTATATCAGTTAGCATTGTAATAAATTACTTAGAGTATATTTACTAGTAGACACATACTTTACTCAAGGATCAAAGATTTCATTTACACCATTGTGTTGCTTTAGAGAGAGAGAGAGAGAGAGAGAGAGAGAGAGAGAGAGAGAGATGTCGGCCCTTAGGCCTTCCCAAGAGGAGGGGGAATTAAGAATTTAAAATTTTAAAATAATTTAACCTTTAGTAGTTATGTATGTACAAATGATGTACATTTCCAAATATTTAAAAAAAGAGGATGATTGGAGTCAAATCAGTAAGAAACAGACAAGGTTTGGGAGAAACAGAACAAATAAATCAATTTGACTAAATAGATCAGATGCCTTTATGAAAGCGTGGAAAGTCATATAAATCACACAAAATTGAAGGGTGAGATAGATGTATGAATTACATTCCTTATAATTCAATTATAAGAAAACAATTTGAGTATTTGTTTATTTTAAAATTGATTTATCCTAAGGGATATTAATCAAGTTTTATTACTACGAGTGATGAGATAAAGAAACTAAAGCAATTTGTAGTAGTTCGGCCTCCTTGGCCTTCTCCACTCCTACTCCTTAAGTGAAAATTTGTCCACTAAGTCATTGGCTTTTTACAAGAATCAAAATCGAATAAGCCTGCTTGCAATTTATTCCTTTCAAGCCAAGGAGCTAACCTCAAGATTTTTTATGGGATATTAATCAAGTTTTATTACGATGTGCGATGAAATAAAGAAACTAAAGTAATTTGCAGTGATACGGCCTCCTTGGCCTACTCTACTCTTACTCCTCAAGTGAAAGTTCATTCATTAAGTCATCGGTTTTTTATGAGAATCAAGTCAAATAAACCTACTTACAATTTACTCCTTTCAAGCCAAGGAGCTAATCTCGAGATTTTGTATGTGCTTAAATCTAACCCATAATGGATTTTTACACTTGGCTTAATCCTAACCTCCTAGCTTCTCACATGGAGAAGATCTAACAATCTCCACAAAGGGAGTAGAAAAATAAGGAAGAAATTCTAGACTAGTGAGCTAAAGATACAACTTGTAAGTGACAAGGTACATGCAGAGCTTTTTGCGTGTAAATATTTTCCAAGAGAAAACTCGTAGGTATCTAAGAATGAGTTGACAATGAACTCGTATGAAATCAATAAGTTAGAGATTGAGAAGAAAATTTTGAAAAATGAAACAATGAGGACTCAGGAAAGAAAACATCTCTAAGCTCGAATAACATTCAATAAAATAAACCTACTTGTTTTGAGCAACCAAAACCTACAGAAAACACAAGAAATGAAGCTTGAATGAGCAAACCAGTGAATCAAGTGCAGCTTTAGAACTCTTTCTTAGGTTGAGCTTCTTTAAGAGGGTTTGCAAATTTTTGCTAAAGTAAATTAAGAAGAACACTTAGAACATGAGAGGAGAGAGCTTAGAAGCAATGGACCACATGAATTTTGCAAGTGTTAGAGAGTTTGAACTATTAGCCACTTGGGAGAGTATACGGACTATATATATAAAATGCCTTTTAATTCAAGTTAGCTAACAAGAAAGTGCTACATGTCCATACCCTACCTAAAAACCAATGTGAGGAGAGCAAGTGGAGGGAATTTTGGTCTTTCCAAGGGCTTGAAAAGGGCTGGAAAAGCTCCAAAAAATTAGGTTGATGTAGCAAAGGATTTGAACAAAAATAATCCTTGATTAAGTAAGAAATCAATGAGGAAAAATCAAGTGAAATTGTTTAATATAAGACCAATGGAAAGACTTAGGATTTGTTTAACCTTAAAATATGCTAAAAAGTCCTATGTTTGTTCAACCCAAGTCCAAAGGCTGAGCCAAAAGGACAAGGGTTTGGCACAAATCAATTCATTTTTTTTATGGAATGAGACAAAAGAGGAGGAAAAGAAAATTTATCACAAAAAAGGAAAGATTGTACATCTCAAGGCTTAAGAAAATCATATTAAAAAATTTTATGGTAGACTGGAATAGCAGAATGGTCATAGGCAAGGGTAAGCTCGTTGGATGGCGAGATCTATTATCTCCACTACCATCTAGACTGCAAAGAAGATGAGTGCCGCATTTTGGAGCGTAAGGTTTCCTCCTGCAAGAGCAAGATTGCTTTTGATGAGGAGGCCATGTTGGAGGTTCACTCTGATGATATTTATGCACCAGCTTGAGGAGGAGTGTTACGAACTTAAAATTGATTAGATGATAATCCTAGGTGTCTATGTAAACGGTAAACCTAGTTATTTTTCGAGTTATTGAGGTGGAGAATTTTGCCAAGATTCTAATGTACGATGTCTAGTACACTTTTTTCTATAAGAAACAGAATAGGACAAATTCACACAACAAGAGTGGTTGTGGAAGTGTACAATTCCTTTGTGATGGGAAGAAACCAGTAACAAGTGTCAACAACAACTGCACAACTATTAAAAATTATATTACCAATTTGTGAATAAATATTGAAATAATCAAGGATGCACAATCTTCCTAATTTGTGAACCAATTGATGTGTAACAAAGTAGAGTAAATCCATGCTATAAAAAAAAAGTAAAGTAGATCCATCTAGCAACAAGAGTGAATATATAGAACCATAATCACCAACAATAGCTAAATAGATGTGGAAAAAAGAAACTCTTTAATGAATAAAGGATAATATAATTTGATATAATCTCCACAATCACCAAAAATATGCCACAAGCGGTTCCACTCTAAATATGAACATAAAAAAACACTCAATCTTGATCTATAACACTAATATAATGAACAAGTTGAAACTAGATATAAAAGAGTTGACGTTATCACCATAAGAAATCTACTTAAGATAGGTCATATCCATTTTCAAAACGTCCAAATTGAAGAGTTACAAGTTATGAACATCCGGTTCAAATTTTCAGCTTGATCAGATAAGAAATGATTGTTCAAGCATTTCGTACCTTGCTAAAATACCGATCAAGCTGCTTACCATTGTTGTATCTCGAGAGGAGTGGAAATGTCGACCAGCTCATATTGCATTTGAAGAATTCTGTCTTCCCAGGACAAATAGATTTCACCATAGAGGTGATAACTCTAGGATTTGAGTTCTGGGGATCTTACGATTTCCTACAAAGGCAAGACTCTGTAATTAATTACACATCCTCCATTGGAGGAATGAAATTTTTAATCAGTGGGGAAGATTTCTTCATTACATTGATGACCTGGATTTAGGAACCAAGATGTTTGCAGACGATTATCATTTGGGCAAAACTAATTGGCATAAATTCTCTTTACTGGAATTTTTTCAGTTGGGGTTTACCCACTTATGACCTTTTTTACTATCTCCTAACCCAGCTCATTGAACATGCGAGATAGCGTATCGAGGGCATGATAGCCTGTTACTAAGGGGTAGGTGTGACAAGTTTTAGTGAGAAAACTTAAAGACTTTGGCTTTAATTTAACAATATATTTTTTGTTTTCTCTTATCGAGGCATCACTTTATGTAGGCGACAACTGGAAGAGTGGCTCACCAATCGCAAACCCTTCTCTTGCTTGTTTTTTGCCCTGCAATCCAACACTTTAAAATTTCAGTCTTTTAGCTTTCCAGTAGTCACAACAGCAATAGCAACTGTCCTTTACTAGTGGACTAGAGAGGTATTTATAGGTGTCACTGGTGGTTGTTCTGCTGTGTTTTCGACTAAAGTTAGTGATTGATTCTGTCGAAATCATAGTTCTTTGAAGGTTGTTTTACATGAAAGGATCTTAGTTTCACAGAAACTTCTATCTTAGCTGTTTTACATCTTCAAAGACTCTGGGTTCATCAAAGGTACTGGGTCTGTGCTGTTGTTTAGAGCTTCATTCTATAGATGCCTCTGATTCATTTGAACCACTTTTTCGAAAACTCATTCCTTAATAAACAGGGAAAGGTCCAAAAATATTGAATATTTCAAACGGTTATTTGGACTGTTACTGTTTCATTTTGAAAACTTTTAAGTGCAAACAACTATACCAGTGTATTGTCATAATATCTTGAAAATATAGAATAGTTTGGGAAAAAGGGATGGAACAAATTGAAAAAAAAGGTCATAAAAAAGAAGTGGTTCTGAAATAATTTGCCCTTCTGTTTTCAACACTTTTCTCCCCTTGTTTTAGCCACAGGAAAAATAGCCAGCCAATGCTCTTTTTATTAGCACTAGCAGCAAAAGAGTGCATCTAGGTTTGTAAATGGGTTGAATTTTGAACTAATCTGATCTGAGATGCGACTCGACTATATAGTTGTTAATTGGATATATTTTACTTATCATTTACCTGATTTGAAGCTCTACTTGATCCATTATTTTTTCCCTGGTAAGATACAAATTGACTATTATCCTACCCAATCATATCCAAATCAACCAATTCACCATAGATAACTTAGTTTTTGTCAAAAATTCATCCACATCTATGTGTGCTTCCTTGAGTGTCTTCTTTAGAACAAAGTGAGATATCATATTTTCATGGTATTAGAACAAATTCTCTTCCAAATCTATAAATCATTGTAACTATTATGCCACACCACTCTTGCTAAGACACAATATTTTCTTAGTAGATGCTAATTGCCACACTCTTCATCTGTAAGTCAAAAGTTTGGATACAATTTGGAAAATAGATGAATAAATTGACTATTAAAATAATATTAACCTCATAATTAAAATATTAATCATTTATTGATTGTATAAACGAAACTCTGTTTGTACTTATGCAAAGCATTAATTTGACGCAACCAGGGATTTAGCTTGATTTGGATCCGACCCGAGTAGGTCCGGGTCAAGACTGATTTGATCCGAGGTGTGATCTGATCCAAATTTAAATGGATCTGGGTCAAGGCTGATTTGATTCAGACCCGACCCATTTATAGGCCTAAGTGCATCCCTAAAGAGGTTCCCAGAAGACCACCATGCCCTTTACACATAATGGGCACAAGTAATGCCAAATACAGTCAATGGGCTCTGCTTCACAGAGGAGTAAAAATCCTGCCCAACACCTTGAATGAAGATGTTTTCCAAGTCACCTTTTTTAATTCAGAAGCATGTAACAGCTCACAAATAACACTAATAGAAGCCAATATATCAAGGCAGAATTTAATTTTTATTATCATGCCTCATTCTGTTTCAGAAAAAAGAGGCTTTTCCTCTTTAGGTGAAAGTGGATATGCAATGCTTTTTATAATCAAGTTGAGGATATTTAGCACTTAATCTGTATTTTTACCAGCATATCTTGCTATATTTTCATGAAATGCTCTCCTGCAAGTTTGTTGAGTGTGATTAAAAGTACTTTCTTGGAATGAGCTCTTTTCTGATGAATGCGCTTTATATTTATATGTTGGTTGGTCCTGTCATTCTAGCCTGAAATTTATTTTTTTTAATGATGGTGTCTGAAGTTTATTTTTGCTTCACAGTTTTATAGACCTTCCAAACATATCAGCCTCAATATACAGTAAGGATCTTTGTACAAGACTGCGAGTGTTTCTTCTAGCTTGTCCTCCTGCAGGCCCTTCACCCCTTGTGGCAGATCTTCTTATTGCAACTGCTGATTTTCAGAAGGACCTTGCTCACTGGAGTATTTGGTAAATTAATTACTGCATAATAATTTAACTGTTTTTCAAGTTACGAACTCTTATAACTGTATTTTGATTGTAGTCCTGTGATTGGAGGTGTTGATGCCAAAGAGTTGTTTCATTCATATATCATTTCATGGATTCAAGACAAACGTCTTGCCTTGCTTGAATCCTGCAAAATAAATAAGGTGATGCCTCCTTCATTCTATCATATATTCACATTTCAGTAAAGGGAGAGGAGAGTTGAGGGAGAGAGGGAGAGTGAGATGGAGAGGGAGGTAGGGTGCGACAAAAAGAAAATGAAATGGGAAGAGTGAGGAAGAGAAGAGAGATAGGGTGGGAGGGAGGAAAAGAGTGAAATGGGAGGAGGAATAGAGGATGGATAGAGAGGGAGGAAAAGAATGAAATGGAAGAAAGAGGGAAGAGAAAGCCATTTTAGTCAATTGTATAATGTATACTTAGGAAGCATAGACACAACACGGGGACATAGAGATATGACACGTCGACATGGCAACTTTCCAAATTACAAGATATAGACACAACAAGACACGAAAGAGGGAGGGAGGAAAAGAATGAAATGGGAGGAGTGAGGAAGAGAGGAGAGAAAGCCATTTTAGTCAATTGCACAATCTATACCTAGGAAGCACAAACACGATATGGGTATGACACATCGACATGACAACTTTTCAAATTTCAAGGCATAGACACAATAAGATATGCCAAATAATATAATATTTAAGTGGTGTGATTTTACCATAGCTTCTGTTCAATAATATAGAAGTGCATGAGAAGCACAGATACAACATAAGAATATGAGAACTACACAATATGTTAGGACATGCAAAGGTATCCATTCTTCCTAGATATAAATTTTAACATTTAATAAGTGGATCAAGCTGAAATAAATTTGAAAACTTAGAAACCTTTGTGTAATCAAAATTTTGGAAGGAGACTGGAAGATGGAAGAGAAGGCCTTTTTCGTCAATTGCTAATGTAAATTGTGTTAAAGTATAATAAGTGGACCACATGAGAAAAATTTGGAGACTTAGGGAATTGGAGGGAAAGAACTTGCATGAAATGATTAAAAAACTATAAAATTATGTGCAAGGAGGGAAGAAACCTCAGGAAAAGATGATGCAATGAGAGGACAAAGAGAGGATAGATAGGGAGGAGGGAGGAAAAGAATGAAATGAGAGGAGAGAGGTCAATTCAGTCAATTGCACCATGTACACTTTAACGTATGATAAGTGGATCACACTAAAATAAATTTAGAAATTAGGGACCTTCGTGTGACAATGTAAGTTGTTGAAACTTTGTGAGAGAGGAAAAGAGAAGAGAAAGTATTTTAGTCAATTGCTAATGTAAGTTGTTGAAGTATAATAAGGGGATCACATGAGATAAATTTGGAAACTTAGGGACCTACAAGAAATCAAAATTGGAGGGAAAGATCTTCTATGAAATGATTTAAAAAATTATGGATTTATGCGAAAATATGGAGAAAACTTAGGAACCCAAGTGCAATTTGCCCTATTAACTATTCCAAACTACTTTTTTTTCCTTTCTCAAATTCAAATTCAGCCCAGAAATCTGCATGTACTAATAAGAATGAACGCAATTAAGGTTTGAAAATGTAGCTATCTTCCAACCAAACTAACACAAACTTTTGTTTTTATATTACGTCTTTAAACTGCATATCTGATCATCAATGTTCGTGTGATTTGTATGTTACTGCGTAGGTGAAATGGTCTGGAGTTCAAACTCAGCATTTGACAACTCCATTTGTTGATGAAATCTATGAGAGTCTGAAGGAAACCCTTAATGAGTACGAGGTTATTATGTGTCGGTGGCCAGAGTACATCTATGCTCTGGAAAACGTGAGTCTCACATTTGCTTTACTGACAAAATATTAAGTTCTGTGGTGAGTTATTTACAATAATGAGTTTCCTTTTTTTTGAATTGAAAGGCGATTGCTGATGTTGAAAAGGAAATGGTCGAAGCTTTGGAACGGCAGTATGCAGATGTTCTAATGTCGTTGAAGGATAGTATGACTCCTAAGAAGTTTGGCCTCAAATATGTTCAGAAACTTGCTAAGCGAAAACAAGTCTGCCCCTATTATGTTCCTGATGAGGTTAGCCCATAAATCTCATTGTATAAGCAAATTTGCCCCTATAGTGTGACCCTTATAATATAATCTTAGTTTACTGCAGCCTGACTTTAATTTTTTGCTTCCCTTAGATGGGAATTCTTTTGAATACCCTGAAAAGGCTACTTGATGTGCTGGGCCCGAGATTAGACCAGCAGTTGAAGTCTTGGGCTTCCTGCATACCTGATGCTGGTAATAATACAGTAGCTGGAGAACGTTTGAATGAAGTTGCTGTAACATTGAGATCCAAGTTTAGGAACTACCTCCAAGCAGTTGTTGAGAAACTTGCGGAGAATGTGAGTGCATAAAAATCTTTCACTTGAGCTACTTTTCTGATAGCATTTCACTTTAGCTATGGTGCCTTCTATTTTTTATACAGAAGCATATTTAAGGATAAATCTGGAATCTCTGAGTTTAGAGGATTATCTCACATATCTATGTATATGCTTTCAAGCGGTTTTATTTGAGTTCCTTTGGTGAATAGTGCATTTTATCTTGGTCCTTCTGATAGCCATTTTTTTACTAAACACAAAAAGGTCATATCATGGACTTTAAAAACACAATATCCTCCGTACCAAGAATTATCAGAGTATGATCTATATATGCTTTTAAGTCTTTTCAACTGGGTTCCTTTGGTGAATTGTGCATTTCAAATTTGTCCATTTGTTAAATTTTCTTTTACTAAACACAAAAGGTCATATGTACCCATTAACTTTAAAAAGACTATCCTTCGTCACCTTTTCCTTTTTGTTGTATCAAACAATATTAAGTTTTTATCCATGCAGTCTGCTGTGAAGATGCTGCAAAGAACATCCATTAAGTTTTTATTCATGTAGTCTTCTGCAAAGAACATGCATAGAAGAATCCTCAATATTTCTTAGTAATCAACCCAAACTATGCGAGTATGTATTTCACTTAACAGTAACAAATCAATGGTTTTCACATAGAGCCTACCCCTAGTTATCCCACATTGCAAATAGCTTCAAACATTCTGTAGAATTTATTTTATGAATTCAAAGCAAAGCCTGTTAGTGCTGCAATCCTACTCTGCAAATAAACTTTAAACAGTGAACACAATGTATATTTAAGAAAAATATGAAATTATCAATGTGAGATTAAGAACTTAAAAGTAGCATTGTTAGCAAAACTATTGTAACATTTACGATGGCCGCTCAAGATCAGAGAATTTCTAAAGTAATCTGATTATCAAAAACTTATCTTTCTCCTAGTTTATTTCCTTTTTTTTGGCTTGCTTCTATTTTTGTTCTCTTTCTTTTCTCCTTTTGAGGATGTAGAAAATGTTATTATCTTTTGCCATAGGGATTGACTGCTATCATCACTAACTGTTTTCTGTCCAGACAAGTGCACAGAATTCCACCAATCTAAAGAAGATTATTCAAGAATCTAGAGATGTTGTAACAGAGTCCGATATTCGGAAGAGAATGCAACGCTTGAGGGATCATCTGATCGAGGCTATAACTCACCTTCATAAAGTCTTTGAGATTAATGTCTTTGTTTCTCTGTGCCGAGGCTTGTGGGACCGAATGGGGCAGGTATATTGTTTTTTTCCTATTTCACAATATAGTAGTTTTCCATTATTGACATAAATCTTGTGACTGGTCATAGGATGTACTTAAGTTCTTGGAGAATCATAAGAACAGGTCATGGTATAAAGCCTCAAGAGCCACTATAGCTGTAAGTACAACGTTCTTAGAGCAGCTTTTGGAGCCTTCATATAGTATGTGTTTGATGCATATAATTGGGGCTCGCCTCATGCTTTAACAGTTGATTTGCTTATCTAGGTCTAAACATGCGTTAAACAATTATATATATATCTAAACATGCGTATGTATATCATGTTCCTGTCAAGTTAAATTTGAGTTTCTAGTAAAGCAAGTAGTAAAGTGTGAAACGATACACCTTTAAAGCACAGTGAAAAATAAATGTGGAATGATCCAAAAAAATGCCAAATTTATACACTAATATTAGCATAATAAGAACTAACATTGCTATAAGAACATAAAATTATGGATAAATTACATTCAGATCTCTGTGTTTAGTGTATAATAACACTTAGGTTCATGTTTTTTAAATTTTAACATCTGGGACTTTTTCTAAATTTTTTATTATTAAATTTTTAAAATTACAATTATGTCGTCCCCTCTTTCTGCCGCCATCAACCAAAGAGAGATGGGAGGTTATAATTGAAATTTTTAAAAATTTAAGAATAAAAATTCAGAAAAAGATCCAAATGTTAAAATTTTAAAATTCGGGGGGACCCATATGTTAAGATTACTATACTCTAAACTCAAAAACTTGAGTGTAATTTATCTTAAAATTATTACTGCGTTGCAACCTACAAGTATAAGCTTTTAGGACCAGTTGGTATACAGAGATTTAATATGATATCAAAGCGCTCTCAAATTCAAACTAGTGATCCTACTTATCCCTAGCATTAGGTTTAAAAAAGAAAGGCTATGTTGAGTTGCTTCCAAGTTGCAAACAAATTAACTTATGCTTGAAGAAATATGTAAGAAAATAAGATTAATCTTCGACCATAACTTACAAGCTTAAGTTTTTAGATCAGCTGCCATTCAATGACAGAAAGAAAGCTTAGAATTTCTTGTAAAACCAACTTCAAATTGTGTAGTAATTAAGACAAAAGGCTGATGTCTGTCTGTATAATATGATTGGTGTAGGTGCTTGATGATACTTTCGCATCACAGATGGAACAACTAGTAGGAAACACATTGCAAGAGAAGGACCTTGAACCTCCCAGATCAATCATGGAAGTTCGGTCAATTCTATGCAAGGATGTTATCAGGGACACAAGGTTCAACTATTAAGTTCTTCCTTGATTTTCCTTTTCTGCTCCGTTTGTCTTATATTTAAGATAACAGCAGTGTGCTAGTCAAAGAAGCACACTTAATAACTTTGTTCAGCTAGTTGAGGTCAGAAAGCAGGTTTATAGAAGAGATATTAAATGAAATCAAAGTCATCTTTGCCAACATGTTTCTTTCAAATAAGATCTTATAGGTAACTGATAAGCAATGACGCTTTGTCCAAGGCGCGTTATTATCGAATGTATACATAGTTGTAAATCCGGGGATATTATTTTTTTTTTCTTTTTGATTAACTTGCATTTAAAATTTGTATGGTTGGTTATTTTTGATGAACCAAATATACTTTTGTTAATTCATTGAGCTATTTACTCATTTTGAGATGTGTTGCTGTTCATGTTGGTAGTGAGGAAGGTGGGAAGGGAGGAAGAGATCCATACAAATTAGGAATCATGTTAACATAGCTCATGCATTTGGAAGAGAGGTAGGGATACCTTTTATAATGTGTCATAATTTATGCATTTAATGAGATAAAAGAAAAGTAATATGCATAAAAATTTAGAACACATATAACATTGTGCGTATAATGAGCTTGCAAATAGTGGTAGGAATACTTTTAAAATTCATCTGTATTTTTATATGACTGTTGCACCTGGATCTGCACTAGCACATCTGGAGCATACATGTGAAGGCTTATGTGGCATGAGCATCTATGGCGAAAGGCTGTCGACGAACATTCTTCGACGAATGGCCCTGACGAATTCTCCACGCACTCAGGCACAAGACAAAGGATCTCGTGCTACTTTTGAGAAGTATGGTTTGCTTGCAGGGTCTGTACATTCTGTACAAGTAAGGCCACAGCACAACAATCATCATTAGCGTATAGTCAGAGATGGAGGCCATTCCTCTGAAGTGACTACTCTGAGCCATCCCTTTGAAGTGACTATCCAGGGACAAACTTGGGCTATAAAACCTCATCGTAATGAGGAGAAAGGGGTCAGATCCTATCTGATTCTCCCTTATTCTCTCCTCTTAAACTAAAAACTAACTACAGCCTACCTCTCTATAAAAAACATTGCAATCTAGTAAAGTTCTTGAAAGCTGCTGACAGATTGGCGCTGTGGTTTTCTGCTTAGTCGGTTTTTCACGTAAAAACTCTTCTCTGATCTTTGATAGATTTTTGGTGTCAACAGTTTGATGCCCTTACGCAGGACCGAATCCAATTCCCTCCACCACTCATGGAAGAAGCCCACAATGAAAACCATCCACCAACCAAACGACAGACGACATCGCACCTCAGATGGACCCCCCTGTGAATGATCGCCAACTCCAAGCCCTTACGATGAATGCTTTCCTCTCCAACCTCCCGGTTCTCCTCTAGCAGCGGAGGCCTCTCCCTTTGGTCCTATCGCTCGAGGGCTCTATCCCTCCTTCGCCGAGCGCGGAGCGCCACGAACTGCCCCCCAAAGAGGTCAGCACCCATGCTGCAGGGGAGAGCTGACCCCAAGTGTACCCTCCGGCTCCTTCGGTGAATACAATTTTCTTACCCTCCGGCCCCGCGGCTATAAGGCCCCCAAAGTCAACAACTACGACGGCCTCACCGACCTGGTGCAGCATGTGAAACACTTCGAGAATGCCCTGGCGACGGGCGATCCTATTTTAGACGCGTACAAGTGTCGTTTGTTTTGAAACACCCTTACGGGCCTGGCGTTAGACACACTCGGGCACAAGACAAAGGACCCCATGCTACTTTTGAGAAGTATGGTCTACCTGCAGGGTTTGTACGTTCCTTACAAGCAATGCCATAACGCTCTGACCCAACAGTCATCATTAGTATATAGCCAGAGACAGAGAGGCCATTTCTCTGAAATGACTATTCTGAGTCATTCTTCTGAAGTGACTATCCAGGGACAAGCTTGGGCTATAAAGCCTCACTGTAATGAGGAAAAAGGAGCCGAATCCTATCTGATTCTCCCTTATTCTCTCCTCTTAAACTAAAGGTTAACTACAGCCTACCTCTCCTTAAAAAACATTGCAATTTAGTAATGTTCTTGAAAGCCACAGACAGATTGACGCCGTGATTTTCTGCTTAGTCAGTTTTCATGTAAAAACTCTTCTCTGACCTTTGACAGATTTTCGGTGTCAACAATGACATAGCTCTTGTGCTTGGCATTCCATGATGTGGTTAGAGATATTTTTAAAATTCATGTGTTATAATTTGTTTATTTCACTTTTTTGTGCATGCCTCACATATTATAATTTATGCATGCCAGTGAGAAAGCGAAGCAAGAAGGGATAAAAAAAGAGAATGTCATTAATGTTTGTCCTTGATATGTTCTGTGCATGCTTGATGCAATATAGCTTATGCTTTTAGCAAGAAGGTATCAGGAGGGATGGAATTATCATTATAGCTTCTTTTTTTATTCGTAATACTGGAAAAGAGAAATGATAAATACAAGTATAACAAAGTACACGAAACCTAAGAAGCAGATGATTATAAGAAATCAAAATTTTTTTTGGAAATCCTATAAGATCAATTCGTTCTTTTTTCTAGATGAAGTCAAAGAAAAAAAAAGTCTTTTCTGCCTTTTTCAATAGAAGAAATTTTGTAGGATCTTTCGAACAAAAAATTAATAAAATAAAAATATGAATAGACGGATAAAAAATTCATAAGTATTTTCATACCCAACATGTCTAATTACACCCAATAAATTTTAAATTTTTAATTACCATCATGCGATAAAAAAATCAATAAATATAATCACACAAGATTAAAATTCTCAAAATTAAGTTAAGGCTTTATTAATTTGAGCTGGCATGATTTTGTCCCTCATTCACTGCTGATGTTCTGCAAAGAAAGAAGTGAGATTTGGAACATACCAAAGCCCTAGCTCACGAGAGCAAACAAATGAACAGTTGAGAAAAAAAAATTACTTAGAACACTCATATGAATAGACGGATATAAACCATTTACTTTAAGGGTGCGTTTGGATAGGGGGTAAGATAAGCTAACCCGGGTTAGCTTATCCTCATTAATAACTTATCCCAGCTGGGATAAGTTATTAATTGCAGCATGACGTTTGGATGCTAACCCGGGTTAAACTAGGATAATTTTGAATTCTGTTTGGCAAATAAATAAGTTAACCCAGGATAATAAATAAAAAAGATGAAATAGAAAGAAGCTTGAGGAGATTCATATCTTCGTTGTGAACGATTACGAAAACAACTCAAATGGTACCGTACACGACGTACTGGTGCAAGAAGCTTGTCATTATTAGCATATCTAGAATCAATCAAGTATATCTTTCCTGATTTATTCATAGCATAAGAAGAAGTTAATATATATATATATATAATATCGAATATATATTATTACTAAATCAAAATTAATTCAATTTTTAATTAATTTTTAATTTTTAAATTAAAATTTTAAAATAAATATAATTTATTTATTCAATTTACTTAAAACATATTAGTCAAACAGCTAGAAAAAACAAAATCTGAAGTCAATTTTATTTGCGTTAAATTCATATTAAAATTTTTAGTGTATTTTTAAAAAAATAATTACATATATGTAAAAATACATATGAATAATATTTTTTATTAATCTGATTTTAATGAAAATTGGATAGATGAAATTTCAATTAATAAAAATAGTGTGTTGGCGTAATCTAAAATTTGATTTAATTTATACAAAAAAATGAATTTAATTTTCGATCGCAGCCTTATTTCAAACCTTTTTGTTTTTGGGCTGCAGGTGATAGTGGGAGTAACCCTAGCCTTAGCATTCGGCCATGGCGCAGTTCTATCGAAGGGCATCTCCATCCTCCTCGTCGTCTCCATCTGCGCATTTGTGGCTGCTTTCGGACGGTCATGGAGGCCGCTGGGGTGGCTGGTGCCGACCGAGATCTTCCCGCTGGAGACGAGATCGGCAGGGCAGAGCGTTGTCATCTGCGTGAATCTGTTCTGCGCCGCTCTCGTCGCCCAGTGCTTCCTGGCGGCGCTCTGCCATCTCCGATTTTTTCTTCTTCCTCCTCCTCCTCTTCTTCTTCTTCTTCCAGTTGATGATCTTTGCATGCAAATCCTCCGCAGTAATCGCGAGCGACAGTGAGCGCAGGTCCGCCATCTCCGCCCTTAACCCCGGATCTCGGTTGGGGTAGCTAACCCAGGGTTAGGCGGGGTAAAGGCAAGCCGCTGGGTTTGTTAACCCAGGGATAAAGGTAACGCGTTATAACGCGTTTGGTGGGTTAGCTGAGTTAACTTGAGTTAACCCAGCTAACCCACCTATCCAAACGGCCCCTAAAGATGAGAACATTATCTTAAACTCATTTTTTGCAAGACAAAAGCAGGAATGGAGACCACTAAAAATAATTGGGCAAATTTCACCCAAGTCCCTGAGTTTAAGGGTTATTATCAAACAGTTCCATATTTTTAAAATTATATCATTGGAGTTCCTAAGTTTTCAAAAATTATCATCTAAATCCTTTTTAAATTTTTTTATTATTAAAAAATTAAAAATTACCATTATACCCTTATCCTCTCTCTCTCCACCAGATCTAGCAACCGCACCGCCCCGCGCTGCCTCGGGCGACGCGTCGCACGGTCGGCAAGGCAACCGGGCCGCTGGAGGCGCGCCGCGTGACCACAGGCGGCCGATGTCGTGCAGCCACGCGAGGCCACCGGAGGCGGCGCGGCTGCCAAATCTGGTGGAGAGAGGGAGGGTAAGGGTATAATAGTAATTTTTATATTTTTTAATAATAAAAAAAATTAAAAAGGACCATGATAATTTTTGAAAACCTAAGGACCCCAATGATATTTTAAAAAACATGAACCTATTTGATAATAACCCTTAAACTCAGGGACCTGGATGAAATTTGCCAAAATAATTTATAGGGATATTAACATACATACCATGCAGTAAATTCGCTACAAATTTTTTTTTTACTATTTCACAAAATATTTAACAAAAACTTGAATGCATCACATTTCACAAAACTTACATGCAGTAAATTCACATTATTTGGCAAGAGAAGAAAAGTGTTCTAGAACTACATGAAAGATAATTCAGAAACTCCTGTTAATTAGAGAGCGATGCGATTATCTTAAACAAAACGGTAAGGAGGACAAGAACAAATCACAGATTAATCACATATACCATCATCCCTTAATCCCATATCATGGAGTACAAGAACAAATCAAACACATCAATCAGAAATAACATGTATTCTATCATTATCCTTCAAAGAATGGTATAGATTAATTTTGAAAATAGAACAGATAATCTGCAGTGGGCATCTGTACAAGGGGACCAAGGGCACATGGGATCTGCAAAGGTCTGGTCAGTAATGTCACAAGTTTACAGGCAGAGGATTCTCCAGAAAGGCACTCTTGGTAGCTGAGGTTTCAGGCATCCCAGGTTTTTCCTCAAATCACAACAGGGAAGAGAGACTTTTTCAGAGTAATTTAGATATTAAGCGGCATGAGGTTGAAAATGCCACTGATGCAGCCCTTAATAATGCTGGATTTTGATATATCCTGGAATATAATGAAATTATGAAAATAAGCAATATAAAAATATTTACTTCTGTACAGCTGTCAAGCCAGATAGTGAATATTTTATGTGCAACAGTATCAGTTTCATAATAGGAATAAAATTAACTGATGTCTGGTCCAGAAAGAAACTGCATTCTGCTAATGTTTAACAAATCATGTAAGTTGATAGTTACTGCATAAAAGTTTCATACGATTTTTAGCAGAAAACGGAGATATTTCAACCAGAATGAAGATCTATTTTGTTAGCAAAATAGAACGAAACACATTTTATTAAAAGTTGTATTTTGGTACTGCTACGAAAGAAACTTAAGCTTTGAAAAACTAAAAAGTTGTGGAAGCAAGCAAAAAAAAAAAGGGGCATTTACATACATACCCTTTAAATCATCTTGAATTACATATTAAACCCCTCATTTTTTAATTTTACAACTTAACCCCCTAAATCATCCAAAAATAAAAATTAGTAGAATACATGTATTTGTAAATATATTTATAATATTTGTATATACATATTATTGCTAATAAACATCCAAATAATTATAAATCATCAAAAAATATACTTTGAAAATCTTAAGAAAGACCTAAATATGTTATTTTTGGATGATTTAGAGGTTAAATTGTAAAATTAAAAAATAAGGGGTTTAATATGTAATTCAAGATGATTTAAGGGGTATGTATGTAATTCTCTCAAAAAAAAAAAGAAGTTTTTTGGGACAGCTGCTTTAGCGGTAAATAACTTAATACTAACATGCCCTCACATATTATTTTTAATTACTCACAATACCCCAGATGAGCCCAATAATTTTTTGGTTCAATTTTAGTTCATAAATAACACAAACTTTGATATAAAAAATCAATTTTATTTTACATCTTGCACAAATCCAATATTAAAAACTTAAATATTAAATATTCTGATACAAATTACATTAAAAATAAAAAATTCAAAAAAAGGGATAATAGCAATTAGGTCCTTCTAGTTAAGGCCTATGTACAATTGGATCTTTATAATTTCCAAATTAAAGTAATCCATTTTGAGATAATATGCAAATAGATTCTTTAGCATTAATAAAAGGATTCAATGGAAGACAACCAATTCATACGTTATCTCCATCTAAATTTTTTTTACTTAGTTTCTAGCTTGACCAAACTAGTCCACTAGTTAAAAAACTTTTCATCCATTGTGTTTCTTTATTAATGCCAAAAGGCCTATTTGCAAGTTATCTTAAGCCAAAAGATTAATTTGAAAACTAGAAAAACCTAGTTGTACAGTGACATAAATTAGAAAGACTTAGTTTTTGTTATTACTATTATTATTATTATTTTATTTGTTTTTTGTTTTTATTTTTATTTTTTCTAAAAAATTATATTACACAGACATATTACACAAAACAAGCTACTTATTACTCTAGATAGCATGTGTTCACTCCCCAACCTCTAACAAAAAGGACAATGCCTAATTGAGCTTCGCCTAGCATCATATGTTCGTAATCTTCGCAGTCCACACCCCTCACTTCGGTCACCTAAACTCCTTTATATTACAGTTCTCCCTCATTATCCTTTGCACTTCTCGGCGCAAATCCCTAGCCGATGCATCAACTTCCAACACCACCACTACCTCCGACGGCGATGGCGGTAGCACCTTCGGAGCCCATTAGCAGAAGAACCTCGGCCTATAATACTAGTTGTCCATCAACTCCCACCTTTTTATACAGAGCTTGTTGTCCAGCACAAGTCGAGCTTCATCTGGTTGCGCCTTTATTATTGCATGACACAAAGATTCAATATCTTGGTCTAAAAGCCATGTATTCTCTTGTTCCTCCTAACTTCCACTCTCCAGCCAGAGCAACTTGGTAGGATATTAGGACTAGTGCACAACATAGTCACCCACAATGCAGTTGTTGTTGAGCAAGTTATATACAAAATCAACTAGCTCCTCATCATCAATTACTTGAAGGGTGGCTTCGCAGGTGCTCTGCCAGCTGACTTGTTAGCCACTCTTTGCGAGAAATTCAGCAATTACCTCTGCAGTCATAAGTAGCATCTCAATTGACCACTGATTTTCATTACTTTCAGCGATAGCTATTGTATCGAAATCTAAATATCCTGACCCCCTCTTCCTCTTCTTAGAACTCTCAAATCTATATGTTGTAGTGGCAAAATTAATTCCTGCTGCCCCTTCAGTTGCAGACTGCCTCAATGCATTTAAAAAAATGATGCAGGAAATCATTGAGGTGCATTTTAAGTTGGAACTACTGAAAGCTTCAGTATTAAGTCTGGCAATAATGCCGTCAAGATAGCAGTCACAAACTGCCAATTCTTTTCGTAAATTGTCTAACTGAAATCTCAAAAATTGTTTAAAATCCTAATTGTAAACCTTAATGTCGAAAGTTTTCATCTCGATCTGATAGTTCCTGAGATCAAACTAGGAGGCACCATGGGAGATGTCCATCAACAATCTTAATTCAAGTTCCAAAAAAAAAAAAGAAAAAAAATCTTAATTCCATTGATCCCTTCTAGGATGAGTGCAACCGACACCTCTCTTACATGGAGAGACAAGCAGAGGCCGTCCCAAAGGTTCATGATCTGCTCGCTGGAGATGAACTTGCAGCTGCTTAGTGAACCGGTGATGCAGAGGAGATGGTCGAAGCCATTACAGTGGAAGATGCCGTGGAGGAGGTTAGGTTAAACTATTAATTTATTTCAAATCTTCCACAAATCTCAAAATAAAACATATTTCATCAAAGGTTAGGTTAAAGTTAACCTAGCTCTCAGCAATCCCAACAAAATATAAAATATTAATAGGTACTGAAAATATTGACACCAAAAAACGGAAGGTGCAAATTCACTAACTATATGATTATAATAAAGAAAATGAATTTCTATAAACCTAAAAGTAAGTTTATTCTGGTTTCAGGATATTATAGAATTTTTATGATTATTATTCTGAAGTCACCAATAGAATTAAAATGCAATTACAACTCAAAGTGTGTAATTGGTAATGATCTAGCAGAACGATATTACAAAATTTTTATGATTATCATACAGTCACCAATAGAATTAAAATTCAATTACAACTTAGAGGGTGTGATTGGTAATAATCATGCAGAATGATAAATAAAAGAAGGTAGACAGCCATTACCCGATGGCAGTGGCACTCCAAGATGCTACATTGTAAATAACTTTGCTGCCATCCCAAGCCTTCCGAAGCTTGCTCTTTTTCTTTTTCACAGAGAACGTCTTACAAAGAGCTGGTGAAGATGACATAGGTATTGAAATTAGCAATTGGCAATATTCGTGGTTTATGATGAGAACTCACCTTCTTGAAGCTGATTTGGAGTTAATTCCTGCAAACATAACAAAATACATAAAATCCTACAGTGATATATCAAATTGCAAAGATAGTTTGAACCAGAACACATTTGAGCAAAATGATACTATCTAATGGATTAGTTTGGCAGATATCTCTCGATTCAGTGGCAGTGAAGTTCAATTTTCAAGGAAGTGGAGTTCCAGGAGCTATATTAGCAATATTAAAAAAAAGCTTATTGTTGAAACTGTAGTTGTACTATATCAGTAACTGTAAGTGTGTAACATAGCCATCAAATGTTGTCACTTTCTTGCTCACACTACAATTTGACATGCGATTCATTTTGTATAGCCTCAATGGCACTGCAATCGCATGATCCTGAACGAATTGTGTTTTAGATAACAAAAGATGGTCATTTATGTACCCAAGTTCTAACAAACCTTGACCAGCATATAAAAAAAACCTCATTTTCTAAATCATAGAAGAGTATTGTGAATGCCTTACGGCAAAACTTGGAAAAGGCCGTTCAAGAATAATTTCAATTTACAACAGGCCCTCCAAGGAAATGTATTCTCAGATACTGCCAACAGCTTTGAAGAAAGCATTTAAATGACTATTAACCCCTCCAAACAAAGTTCCAGCAGCCAAACTATATGTCATACATCATCTATAATTCTATTATGCGGGTCAAAGGAAATAGGAATCCCCCAAACTTCTGAAATTGTAAAAACTCATTAAAGAACATCAAAGGGTGTTATGCTTAGAAGAAAAAAAAAGGCTTACGAAACTTAAAGCAGCACAAGAAAATGTTGTCAGCATTTGATACAATTCAAGTAGTAACTATGACGTTAAAGAGTTTGAAAAGATTAACAGAACACTAACTCATCTCATGAATACTAGAAATCCATGAGCTTTTTTATCCCAGGATCACCACATGAAAGCAGATTAAAGATACTCGTCATCTCAACGTTCTTTCAGATATCACGATATCTTTAAAATGAATAGCCCAAAATTATCATTTTTGACCTTTTACTCTATCATTGAACCAGTCTATAACATTTTTAGCTTCGCAAAAAGTTCATAAAAAAAGAAAAATGGTAAGGAGTAATCACTTACTATTACAATAGCAACTAGTCTTAATTCCAAATTAGTTTAATCACTTTAATACTGTTAGATTCCATATAATTCACTCGTACACAAGCATTGATGCATAAACAATTTGTACCTTTATAATGATGTCCATCACAAGAAGTAAGAAAAATATCTTTATTAGGGTCCATCTGGTGCTAGGACAAAAGAAGCCAAAAGAATTGATTTAAAAAACTCAAATTCAACACAAAAACGAAACAATACAAAAATGTTATTTCACATTTTCCAAACTCCAACATAAAAAACTAATTTCCTTTTAAATCCTACACATATTTCAATTCAGTCATTAACTTAACTTCATGTCCCATACTATTTCTTACATAAAACCTTAACTTTATTTCATAGCTAACACAGTCAACCAATGCATGAAAAATTTGCAAAGAAAAAAACATCCCACCAAACAGAACCTGAAACTTGGTAAGCTGACGTACTTTAGAATCTTTCAGTGAAAGAAGGTAAGCAGCCATGAAGCATGCAATTCCATCCACTATATCCTCTTGCCTGACAAGAACATAACCATCTTCATCTGATTCATTATCCACTAGAATATGTTTATCATCCCATAAATCCTTGGGAGTAATCAAATCCCAAGTACTATCATCTGGTAACATATGCAAAGGAAGTCAGTTACAATGCTTCATGCAAACAGATAACAATATAATGTATATGCATGAGTGAGAAAATACAGTTTTGTGAGTTGATGAGTTGATGCTTATAACACCTTACAATAAACAGCACATACCAGAAATATTGTTGGAAACAGACATATGCATGCTCCCAAGTTTTTCAAGAAAGACTTGCGATTCAACCCTAGACTTGAGAAGATCACATAACTGCATACAAAATAAAACATACATTCAATGAAAGTCCACTTCCAAAATATATTCAGCATTATTTATTTTTTAGAAAACAATATATTCAGCATTATGAGAAAGTTAAATCTTTACAATTACCAACTATTTGATTTCCAAATGGCAAGACAAATCCTTATTACATAATTACATCATGGAAAGAAATATAACAGCAAATTCTATAAAAATTCAACGTTATCATACATTAAGATAATAAAGTTATGATTCTAACGGATGGTCAAGTATTCGGACTATCATTAATGAAATTCAGGTGTATCTAGTATCAACACAATCAACTTAAACATGCATTCACCCTGACTGAAGCAATTTAATTGGCTGAGCACGTATGTGGTATGTCTAGTATGCAAATAGCAATTGAATAGCCACAAATACATACAAATTATCGATGGTCTGTAAATCCAGTAAGATTCAAGTGTAGCTTTGATAAAGCTCATTACGTGGCAATTCATTTAACATTACGTTAGCACTGCTATTTTCACTAAGAAAATTTATCATAAAGTATGTTCCTTGTTGTGGGTTACATCAAGTTCAGTAGTTTTGATCTGGCAGTCAAGTTACAATAAATACCAGAAAATTTCATAAAGGGCAAACTTAAATCATAAAAGGGGAACTGGTTTGAATCTCTCAACATGGATGGAGGTTGGAGGTCATGCAAAAGGGAAAGGAAAGAAAACATTTCATCTTTCTTACTAGAACTTCTTTGAACCTCAGAAAGTGGGAAATCTGATGAAAACATAGCAGCAATAGTATGTACACATTCAGTAATTATTCAACATCTATTTCTTAATGTGGTATTCTCCTAGGCTAGTAAGGAAAGAGCTTGTCTGAATACTAGAGGATCTCAAATCTGAACCACAACTCCACAATTTTCAAGTGGGGCGGTGAAAATTGTGATATTCTAGGATAAATAAAAAAACTATTTTTTAATTCGATGCATGTAGATGGTTTTAGAGAAATGCTTCTGGTATGTTGTGCGATAGAAAAATTTCATCCATACTTAGGGGTAAATTTTATAAAAATGTAATAAGACCAGCAATGATATATGATGCTGAATGCTGGCCTGTAAAGAAGAAACATACAAATAAAATAAATGTTGCAGAAATGAGGATGCTAAGATGAATGTGTGGATATACATGAAAGGATAAATGAGAAATGAGTATATCCGAAAGAAAGTTGGTGTTGCACCAATTGAGGATAAACTTAGAGAAAGTCAGCTTAGATGGTTTGGACATATAAATCGTAGGCCGATTGAAGCTCCAATTAAAAAAATCGAGTTATTAGATCTTGCCCAAGTACAAAGAGGAAGAGGGAAACCAAAAAAGACATGGCAAAAAACTATAAGAAATGATCTTAATTACTTAGACTTAGATAAGAATTTGTTAATTGATAGAGCACAATGAAAAAAAGGATTAATGTAGTTGATCCCACCTAGTGGGATTAAGGCTTAGTTGTTATTGTTTTTGTTGATGCATGTAGATGGTGAATATAAATGTGTTAACATGACTCAAATGCTTGAATCATAAAAATTCTACCTGTAGTATGACACTGCTTCTATTGTTGGAAGCATGTAATCATGGAATAGTATTGTAATGATAATTGTAACATCACCTAATGCACTGAAATAAGTTCAGGAAGATCGGTTTTAAAAAAAAAAAGTTCAGGAAGAACAGCAGAAAACACGATGCAAAATCATGTCCAGAAATAGTATTTTAGTTCTAGGAAAAACATCCATCACCATTGAGGTCAAACACCCGATAGTAGTTCATTGCATCTAGTTATCAGACTACTGCAGAATAAAATATGTTAATTTTGGAATCTTTTAAAAGATTAACTTTGATAATAGCATCAACTGTATAACTACCATATACAACTTAAAATATACACACTATAAATACTGGTTAAGCAGCCACTAACAAAAACAATAAATGCAATGCACATTTCACGTCACCAAGCCGTTGTTGAAAATACTCCATATTACAGTGAGATGATTCATCAAACATGAGACATGATTAACATAATCTCTGAGGGTCTCATCAGGTCCCTACTTGATCATCAGTAGTTCCAAAATGGTTTAGTTGGCATGTAGCTAATCTTATTTTAAAGCCCCTAGAAAATTGGTTGAAGTTTTGAATTAAACCAGGTGATAGTTTTTTGAAACTTCCAAGTGGTAGCTGATATGACTATTCCGCATCAATTTTGATAAAAGTATTACCAAACAATCAACAGATGTAAGCATCGGAAAAAAATTTTCTTGCCCATAAGGAGTTCTCAAAACGACACATGTTGGGCCAAATTGGCCTTCCCATTGTAATTGAACCAAATAGATCCTTATGTGATCAGAATCAATAACTCTATCTGTAACCATGGTGCTTTTTATCAAAATCTTTTTACCCACTCGAGAAACGGATTTATCTCATTAAAAGATAAGACCACTTATTTTCCCCTTGAAAGGTGCCAAACTGAAATAGTCGGAACAGTTTCAGTTTAACAAACATGTTCTCCATAGTTTGTTTTTTTTTTATAAAACACTCCATAATTGTTTGTCAAACTGTTCATGACTTTTTTGTCTATCTAGATTAAATAGCCAAAATTGTGATCAACAAATGGTTATATGTCTAGCATACGGGCTGAATGCAGAAATTTGTTTTAGAACGCTGTGTATAAAAAAGTCCTTAAGCTTTGGGATAATATCACTTTCAGAAAGGAAGCTTTAAAACTAGGATAAATCGCTCAGACAAGATAACTAACTTTCCACAAAGCAGCTTCAAACAAGAAAAACGTTTTCATTCAACTGTATGACGATTGAAATCGCAGCATACAGATCAAGACGTTAGGGCATCTAGATCAAGGTAGAAGGACACAATCATGACCAGATAAGAAATAGCAGGATCCATATAAACTGGAAGATAGGACTGGCAGCACAAAAGCGTCATAGTCCTCACCTCGTCGGCCTCTTCATCAACTGCAGAAGGTGTATCGGACCGATTCGTTCCGTCATCCACCTCCTCTTCAGCGAGATCGCCATCGACTTCGGCCTTTTTGAGCAGCTCAAGGGACCTCTGACACTGTTTCAGCACCGCCTCTAGCGTCTTCCTTCGGACGCGGACCTCCTCCGCTGAGCCGACCTCAGGATGAGAAGGCCCCGCCGCTTCCACTGCATCCACTGCCACCGCAGATCCCATGATGCCCTAAAAAAAGTAAGAGGCGGGATACAGAGATTAGGGTTTCGATCGACAGAAGGCAGAAGGCCGACCCCCAGGAGAGAGATGACGGAGAAGGTGGAAGGCGCGCTTCCCCACTCCCGCTCGATCGGGCTACCTTCGTTACTTCTCTGACATTGTTGAATCTCTGCCTTCAATTGTCTCTGTTCTCCGCCGTCGACCGCGTCCAAAATTTGTACGTCAGGTGTAGTTTAATGGAGAGTAATGCTACATATTTTTAATATTTTTTTATAAAATATAAATAATTTTTATATAATATTATTATAAAAAAAAATAACGAAGTTGCTATTCAAAATAAAAAACATATTAAAGTGAATTTTTTATGTGTATAAATAACATTATTTATTGCATAAAAATATTATTTATGTATCATTATTAGGCTAAATTAGACACATGCTCTTAAATTTAAAACATATTATCACACGAGTTTATATTTTCAAAATTTTAATATTTAAATTTTTGAATTTGAATATAATTCTCAAATAAATTTTTCCAATTTTTTTATTATTATAATTTTAAAAAATATATTTTATTTTTTTCTTTCTCATCCCTTTCTTTTTTCTTCAAAAATTCTAAACAATTATAATTTAGTTCTCTAATTTTTCTTAGTCATAATTTTATGTCTTAATTTGCAATAAAATTTATAATTTTAACTCTTAATTTTTTTAGTCTTGATCATATGTTCTAAGAAGTTGCAATTTGATTTCCAAATTTATCATTGTTTTAACTTTAAGTTCTAATTCCTTACAATAAAAATTATAATTTAGTAATTTAATTTCTTTTGATCTTTGTCTTGAGTCCTAAAAAAATTCAATTTAATCTCTCAATTTTTTTGGACTTCATTTTAAATCTTAATTTCTTATAACGATAATTATAATTTGATCTTATGTTCTTCTTGATCTTGGCTTTAGGTTTTAAAAAATTATAATTTGGTCCTCTATTTTTTTTTAAACTTTGTCTTAAATCATAATTCTTTACAATAGAATTAAAATTTGGTTCTCTAATTTTTCTTAGTTAGATTCCATCAGTTTTTTTTTTTAAATTCATTCCATCAACTTTCAGCATGCTCTCAAAACGTAAAAAAAATACAAAAGATGATCCTGAAAATTAATAAGTGTTAACACGTGGTTCCTGCGCTGCATCCTGGCCGAACATGTGGCGCCTGACAGGCCTGTACTTGATTGATTGATTTGCTGACTCAGCTTCAGGTCTTGCAGGACTTTTGACCCAAGTCAAATATCGGGCACGAGGGTTCAGCCAACCATCGCCCACGACGATCCAAGATCAACCTTCGTAACCTCGGGCACGAGGGTACGAGGTAACGCCTGTCACGATCAACTCCACCTAACCCCGCCGATCCCCGTACAGACGTTCTTTTTATACCTGGAAATTTTTTAAATTGAATGAGTTTTCACTAATATAAAGTCTATTTATATAATTTATATGTTGAATAATTTATGAAAAATTAAAATT